>RJWT010017196.1:0-19460 GCA_004365215.1 Cuniculus paca | reverse complement strand
TCCCAGAAATTCAACTCAAGAACAGAATATTAAAAGCTGTTAGAGAAAAGAAACAGATCACCTATAAAGGAAAACCCATCAGAATCATGACAGACTTCTCAACACAAACCATCAAGTCAAGAAGAGGCTGGAGTGAAGTAATGCAAGTCCTGAAAGAAAACAACTTCCAACCCAGACTGATGTACCCTGCAAAACTTTCCTTCAAAATTAATGGAGAAACAAGATAGTTCCATGACAAAGGACAACTCAAGGAATTCATGACCACCAAACCAACCCTACAAAGATTACTAAAGGACATTTTAGAGAGAGAAGAAAAAGACCATGGTCTCAGGAACAATGTTAAATTCCCTTATTAATTATGCTTAGAGCAGATCACTTCCATTGCTCTTGGCTTACTGCTATATATTAGTTTGGATGCCTTCTATTTCCAAATGGAGTGCTTAATATTTTAATGGGAAATACATTGTCAGTAAAGAAACTCTTCTGATCTGGTTTCTGATCAGGAGGTAATTCTTCAACCAAAGATCTTAACTCACACTTTCATCATGGTGCATAAGAAGGGGTGATTGGTGCAGAAGAAAAGCAGCTCGAGAGACAAGGCTATCTAAGATATGCAACCTCAGAGTCAGCCTGACCTATTCCCAAGGAAATAAAACAAACATTTGTGCAAAACATATTCTAGAAACAAAAGTCTATTTGTTATTTATTACTACACTTAAAAAAATTATCCTCAAGTTTAATTACTTAAAATAACTGAACATTTATTGTCTCACATAGTTTTTGGCATTAGGAACACCCAAGCTGAAGGATCCTGGCTCAGAATCTCCCTCAGGAGCCCTCAGGCACTGTGCTGACTGGGGAAGGGCAGCAGGCATCTGAACGTTTGCTTGGTACTGCAGCATCTGCTTCCAGTGACGCGGTTGTGAGCAGGAGACTCCAATTTCTCCCGCATGGGTGTCCAGATAGGGCTGCTCACAACATGGTAGCTGGCTCCTTCACACTTCTGCTTTATGTTTGCCAACTCACTGCAAAGTACTTAATCAGAGATTACAAAATGAAATCACCTCTACCATAAATAACTTACACTCATTTGCATACTTCTTTCTTATCACAGAGTGTTGGGAATTTGGAAGACTAGAGAACACATACTGTTATTTTTTAAATGTAATTTTTAAATTATTTTGTTTCACACTATTGTATTTTAACATTTTATTTTTTAATTTTTTTATTTTATTTTAAAGAGAAAAAAGAAAAAACAAAAAAATCAAGAAGCAAACAAACCTAAAAAAAACAACAACAAAAGCAAACCAGCAAAAATAACAATAGCCATATAGGTTTTCAAAACAAGATGACAGTAATTTAACAATGGTTGTTATACTGCATATTGTTATCTTCAAAATAGTTGCTCAGGTTACCAGATACAGGAATAAAACAAAACAGTAAAATGGAAGAAAACATCGGATTTTGAAAACAAGACAGAAGGAAATCCCCCACAATGGCCTCAGTGCACAGGGCCACCCTCCATATAGGTGCCCAGATCACCAGCCTCAGACCTGCCAAGTCAGTCAAACAATACAAGCATAAAGCTACTTCTTGAGTCCTCTGAACTGGCCAGTTGCTTACGGGGTGGGGCGGTGGGACGCTCTTCTGGTTTCCCAGCCCTCGCACCAGCTCACTCGAGGGAAGGTGTGGTTTGTCTTCTTGCTGGGTCTCTTCCTGATCCCCACAGCAGAGCCTGGCTCATGGGAAGGCCTGCTTTGTCTTCTTTGTGTTTTGACATTTTAAAAGAAAGACAAAGGCTTTAGAAGAAAAACTGTACATTTGTGTTGTCTGTTAAAAATCATGGTTAGCTTATTAATTCATATAGTGTATTTTAGAATTTTTTTACAAAACTGAGACCAATGCTTAATGTATGAAGTAAAGAAAATGGAAACATGTAAAGATGCACTTCTTTATAATATATGCATAATCCTTTGAAATGCAGCTACTTGGTTTTGTTGTTATGGTCATTATTTTGCTTTGATTTTCAGATTTCTTTTAGTCCCTAAGAAATTTCTTTTTATTTTTGAAATCTTTGTAGGTCCATTGGCAATATTATAGTTAATGGTAAAACTAGAGCCTGCTGAATAGAATTTTCTTTCCTCTTTCTTCTCCCCACTCCCAGTGCACAGATTTACATGCAATAGTTCACATTATACAGTACAAAGATTCCTAAAACAATAGAAAGATTCCTGAAAATTGTATCCTGGTTTTCTATTTCTGTTTTAATTTGATAAAAAAAAATCAATTCCTATTTTAAATGTACTGAAGAGCAGACTATCTAGATGAATAAATAGGTAATTTTCGTGTATGACTATCGTTTGACAACAAATTTAGATTTTTATATGTCACTCCAAATTGTTTTTTATTCAGAATGAATCCCCAGAGCAGTCAAAGTGTTAGTACTTGATCCTCTCTATCACTGGTTTCTATGGTTTCTGCGCTGTAACCTCAATTTAGGGAAAATAGAAGTTTGATGTCCTGAAGTCAAAATGAACCTAGTGAAATAGGCTCTAGACCACAATGGTCTTCAGTCTTTTCTGTGTCTGTCCTTGGTTTCCTTTGTCCCATCTCTGTGTGTGCCTGGAATAGTGTGTGTCCCCCAGGTGGACAGAGTTCGCAGAAAGGACCGATTATCTCGTGCACAGAGGCAGAAAGCACTGGAGGGGAAGAGAACACGTTCACATCCATCCTGCCCCCTTCTCTATGCTTTGTAGTCTGCCACCTCCAGTTTTCGTGTCATTCCAATTTATCTATAAAAATTGAGAGATTTTTATTAAAATAAGTTATGCAGTATTCATACTGTATATTAAAATAACACTTTAAATGACCATCATAAGAATATTGTTGGCAAGTTAATAATTGTGAACAAGAATTTGTGGTTTAAAATGTGAAGCAAAATCTTAAAATATTTCTCCCCCTAAACCAAATGATACAGACTATGAAAACTTAAAAATCAACTCTGCCTCCTTGTAGCCATTCATCCATTCATCCATTTGTTCCAAGGAGGTGGTGGATACCCGCAATCATTAATAAGATGAAAGTATAGCAAAGGAAGCAGACTTGAGTCTGGAGCCTGCATAGGTGGGTTTAGCAATCTGCCACTTTTTCTAACTGCTCATCACATAAACTAACTACAGGAGGCATAAATAGAATACTATCCTGAAAAGCATCTTGCTGCTGTTCTAACTACAAAGAAGCTCATGGAGCAGCCTGGAGGGAAGGGATATGAAAATTTCCAGGAGAGTAGCAGCACTCTTGTTTGGAATAGTGATAAATTCTGGAATTCTCCACCTTGCTGTCTCCCTGTTGGTGTGAGAGTAGAGGATAAAAC
The DNA here is from genome assembly GCA_004365215.1 of Cuniculus paca. NCBI lineage: Eukaryota > Metazoa > Chordata > Mammalia > Rodentia > Cuniculidae > Cuniculus > Cuniculus paca. The sequence continues at coordinate 16,087 of RJWT010017196.1, read as the reverse complement.
CCTGAATGATCAAAAACACTCAGAACCACTTATCTTCAGTGGTAAATAAGGTTTCAGAAAACAAAGCAGAAAATAAAGGTGATAGAGAGCTAGAATGAGTTGGGAAGTCTTTGTTCAATATCCCTTGTCTGAAATACTGGAGGTCAGAAGCATTTATGATTTTGGATTATTTTAGGATTTTGGGATATTTTTATGCACATAATGAGATATCTTAGAAATGGAACCCAAATCTAAACATGAAAATTCATTTATGTTTTATATACAACTTATATATGTAGACTAGATAATTTTATATATTTCTTTTGTGTGCTTACATATTGACTGACATTTCACTGAGATCAGATATAGAATTTTCTAGTTATGGGATCATGTCAGTGCCTGGAAAGTTTTGGGTTTTATTGAATTTTGAATTTGGAATTTTTGGATGAAAGATTCTCAACTCTTACTGCAATCTCTGGGTGGTGTTGGCTCCAATTTACCTATTGCCTTGATGCTTCATCAGTATTATATCTGAGGGTGGCGATAAAATGGCTGTTGGAAGCAGAGAAACTACTTGGACAGAAGTAAACCTGCCAAGGTACTCAGGTTGGAAGTAAAGGCTCAGCCCCTTACCTCAATAAAAGAGACCTTGTGAAGCCCCAGGCATTGAATTAATTGCCAGGAAAGTGGAGTACACCTTGGCCTGAGATGATTAACAAAACCAGAGAAGAGATGGCAAAGCCACAAAACATTAGCTAGAACACCCACTAAAGCCCCATAATGTTAGCTTTTGCCATCTGGTCACAGCAATGGGCAAGTGGTAGTATTTAGAAGAAGCTAAGTAAGTCTTGGTTAAGGTGAGAAGGGTATCAAAGAGAATTGACATTTGCTATAATCATGCAAGTAGAAGTTCTAAACCAACCTGTCTGTTATGGTTTGTTGCTCTTCCCTCGTAAACCCTAACTACAGCACTGTCCAAGTTTATCATGGGTGAGAGGAAAAAGAGAACATGACATTACACCGAGAAACTGTGGTAGAAGTGGAATAAGCTTTGGTATTATTGAAGTACAGAGGGAAATTTAAAAATTATCAAACTGAGAATTATAGAATGTAATTATAATAGATTTAGAGAAGATATAAAAATTTTTAAATGCTGAGAGCTAGAGGATTCACAGTGAAAATATAAATTCCTCAACTGTCTTATTTGAAATTAAACTAGAAGTATGTGGAGAATAAAATAATTAAAAATACACTTTAAAACTTTAAAGTCACCAGAGAAAAAAATATATATGTGTCATATGAAAAATAAAAGATATGTGCTAGGTATATCGCTTACTGGTAGAGCACTTACTTAGCATGGACAGGTCCTGGGTTCAATTCCCAACACTAGAAAAAATATGATACATATGGAAATTTAAAAGCAAAAGAAGCATGGAAGATAGAAAATATAACATGGGAAAATGTTAACATTTGTTACATCAACGACTGTATGAGGGTGGTCAAAATATGCAATAAACATTTAAATTTAAAATTTTTTACAGTAAAAGACATATTGACATTAATCCCATTCAAAATACTCTCCCTTGCCTTGAGAATGTTAACCCCATCATTCCTGCCGCTTTCTGAAGCAGTTCTGGAAGTCCTCTTTGGAGCGTGTCTTTAGTTGTACTATTGTGGTTGCCACAGTTTCCTGAATTAACTCAAAGGATTTACTTTCCATAGTCGTTTATACTTTGGGGAAGCGCCAGAAGTTACACAATACCAACTGCATCAGGTGAATAAGGTGGATGAGAACACAACATAACTTTTTTTGAGCCTGCCTTTCCACTGAATGACTCTCAGCAGCAGCATTCACTTTATGTTTGATCACACCTCATAAAGACACTCATGAAAAGGACTTCCAGAACTGCTTCAGAAAGTGCGAGAATGGTGGGATCAGTGTGGTCAAAAGGAGAAGGAGTATTTTAGGGGTCTTAATGGCAATGTGTCTTTTACTATAATGAATTTTTTAAAAGTTTAAACATTCACTATATATTTTGATCACCCTTTGTATAAGACATTATGCTAAAATGTGTTTTGGGTTAAAAGTGAAAGACGGAAAATGAAGTAACAGGTAAATGCTTAAAAAATAAAATTCACGAAATTAATTTCAGACTTTAATTCAAACCAAAAGAAAGGTTGAGTGAAGGAGTTCAACATATGAAAAGGTTTGAAATTCACAAGGCTGGATATAATTGCATAAATCTTTAAGGTATAGACAACCTATCGAAAAATTAAATAGCCCGGTCTGGTGATGCATACATGTAGCTATTTGGGGAGCTAAGACAAGAGGATCATTTGATTTCAGGAGTTCAAGCCAGTTTGGACAACATTGGCATACCACAACTCAAAAGTTAAAATGGAATAAAATATAACTGCAAGAAACTTAAAGGGAATTTATAAGAATCATAGTGGTGGCAAAACAAGTAAATTTGTCACCATTAGAAGATTATATAGATGAAAAATTAGTTGCACTGGGTCTAAATATAGTGACTGAAAAACAAAATATGTGTAGATTTGGAGGTAAGTAACTACTATAGATAGCTGAGGAGTTGGATGGATGAATTAATGAATGATGGATATCTCTAGTGAATAATCTTCATTTTTATACTATTGACCATATGCACAAGTGGAACATATATCTCAGATAAAATTTTATACAGTCCAACAAAGTAGAATAACATGAAGTACATCACTGATGTTAATGCAATAAAATTAAAATTTAAGGACAACTCAATTACCTTAAAACTAAATTACCTTAAAATCCCCAAGAATCTCAAATAATTCTTAATCCATAGAAGAAATCAAAAGGCAATCTGTAAAACACACAGAAAACAAATAGTGGAGGGGGTTCAATCACGTCATTACTAAAATTAATCTGAAAAAGAAATATCTGAGTTTATTCATAGCAATTTTGGAAAAACAATAAGAGAAAGACAAAGCTTATTAAGTCTTAAAGTACAGGATAATTAAAATGCATTGATAATGGACAAGACCAAGAGAAACCTTAAATATCTGTGTATGTTTTAACATTGGATTTTTGATTGTATTATTTTTAAATTACTAAGACCCTAGTTAATGAGCAGTATGGAGAAAGTAGTTAATTGTTGCTTTACCTTAATTTTTATCTCAAAATAAATTCCAGATGGGAAAAAAATTTTTAAAAGTTTAAAGTATTGCTAGATGTATTTAAAGCCTTAACAGCAAGAATCTTTCTAGACAAACTATAAAATTTAGTATTTATGTAGAAAAAAATAAATATAATTCACAACATAACACATCCGAAAATAAAAATGTTGAAGAGAAAACTATACAAAAAAGAACAAAGATGAAACAGACTGAAAAACATTAAAAAAACAAACAATTTTTCCTAATTTTAAATATCTTGTGGATAAAACAAGCAATTCAATAGAAAAGTGCCCAAAAGATATTAACAGTACATTCATAAGTAAAGAAAAATGACTATGTAATACAGTTACTTAATGTTATTTGTAAATTAAGCCAAAAATGCATACAAATGCGAAGTATAAAAATCTAATATTTATACCCACAGAATTGACAAATATTTAAACATGAAAATACCAAGTGTGACTACATTAATAAAGGACTCTGAATTTTGAGGATTGAAAATACTGTGACCTATTTGGAGAGGTTTGAAGATATTTGTCAGAAATTTAATTATGGCTATTCTTCAACCCTGGTTTTCACTTACAGGGCCTTCCCTGTGCACTCACTTTCGAAAGTCCACCGACATGCTCGCTGGGTGCTGTGTACTGTGGCTTTATTTCCACCCCCCTCCACAGGACAACTTAGGACAGCTGGAGGCTTGAGCAGTGTGGGGCTATTTAAATGGCATCATATAATAAACAACTTTGAAGACCCTTTAGAGTAACTGTTTTGCTAGAAAGAGAAATATCTCTAGTATATAGAATTGTAATTTTAAAAGTAAGGTACAGAAATGTGAACTGTGTAAGAATGTGCATGTTTATATACATTTGTTTATTATGACATTCACAACTACCCTCAAAAGGAAATGCACAAGTTGATAGTGGTTCACTCTGGAGAAAAGGGAGTTGGTTGAATAAGGGAAAATTCTGGTCTTCATTTTGTTTCTTTCTGTATTGTTCCAATTATCTAAGCATTGCATGTATCAGTTGTAATTATTTTTGGTAGTTTTTCTGTAGTTATTTTCTAAGCCCTTTTTTACGTTTTCTTCCATATATTCATCAAATATCAAAACTAATCAATGCTGACAATTTTGACCAGTGAGTAAAATAATTCTGTTAGGGTTGACTAAAGTCTGTGTCTACATATTCCAGTGTGAGCTGAACATTTAGGAATTCTCAGTTTTAATATTTCTATAGAGAAATGTTGAATATGCATATTCACTATTAATGCACATAAGACTACCAAGTTCAGGCTGATTCTTTTTAAGTGTCTATTCCACTCCCACAAGAATTGAAATAGTTTCAATATATTTTGTTTTATAAATATTTAACTTATGTTTGCTGAAGTTGAAAAAGGCAATATTCCACAAGGGTCCATTTTCTAAATGTAAGGCATGAATGATTTTTTCATAGTTACAGTATTTATGAAATATTGAGAACTTATGCATGTGAAATGTCTCATAATGGACTATTATAGACTTAAACTATTCTTTTTTAGGTCTCCAGTGTAAAATTCAAAGAGTAGAAACCATATCAAATGAATATGCTGTGTTTCTTGTGCTATAGACTGCTTAATCTTTACAGAAGTGTTATTTGCTCAACCAGATTACTCTAAAGGATTTTTTAAAAAAGAAGTCGTTTAGTTTCCCCTCAAATAATTCAATCTTCGAAATGAATTCTTCCACATCGTTACTTTTGCTGTTGCACTTTCTACTGAAGATTGCTATATGCCAGGTTTTAATGTGTTTACTTTATGTAGAGAGTGTTATTAAGGCAGTAGCTGAATTACTTGACATAATTTGCATAAAATCATATTTCAGCGATAAAATTAATGTCTTGGGGGTTCTGATTGAATTAGAATGAGCCATTCATTTCTTAATAGAAGAGAGCTTTGTCTCCAGTTTTTACCACACTTGAACGTCAATCACCTGGATTATTTTCATTTGTTTGTTTATGTACATTTACTTTAGTGCTGATGATTATTCATTGGTTTGAGCTGGGGGAAGTGTTTTAGGTGTGTCTTTACCCTTAGTCTAACCACAAAAGGAGGTGGCACATGTCAAAATTTGTTCTTTAAAAGCTCCCCTAGAGCTAGACAATGTTCTAGTGATTCCATTAGCAGCTGAGATGGAGGCTTAATGTCTTTGCCATTTGGGGATCTGATGGACTGAAACTTAGCATTCTTTTTGACCCTTCTGAATTTCATCTGCTCATCCATGCTTATAAAAATGATATAAAAAGTCAATCCTTGCTCTTGCTCTCGAAGAAACAATTGTAGATTTTATGAGGAAAACAATGAACTAGTCATCCTGGATTTGGTAGCAGGGAAGAGCAGGGAGTATATAAATTGTCTTTTGGGTGCCAACTGTTATGCACCAGAATTGTTTCTATTAGTGAAATCCTCTGGTTGTAAGTTATGTAAATTCTGTTTTTTCCCTAGACTATGTTTTATGGTGGAGATGAAGGCTGATGAATGTATATTAAATCTGAAATGGTCTCACACTTAAACACCGCAATGTGGTTAGACAGTTAATCTTCAAAACAGTGAACATACGTAACTGCTTTATTACTATCAACATATGTCTCTCTATAATTATCCTGGCTGACACCTTAGGATGAGCGAAAGATGCAAGAGCTGTTTCAACTCAGGAAATTTCGTGTTTATTTTTGGGGTTCAAAACACAAGATATTAGAGGGAAAAGTCACATGGATTTGTTGGATATCAGTAACTGTAAAATTAGTAGTCTTGTCTGTTCAAGACCTAGAAGAGCAGATGTTCGGTAAGTTTGCCTAAACCTCTGTGTCAGTGTACTTTGGCATGTTTGAGGCTGTTGTAGGAAACACCTAAGAAGGCTTGCAACACGACAGGGCATAGCATGTAGTTGCTCCCAATGATCTGGTAGTGACATATGCAAGTGACATCTTGTGACTGGTTTGCAGCTGACCTTTTAGTGACCAAGGATTTATTGCTGAGAGATTGTGATGAGTTTTTTTTTTCTTTTTTTTTTTTTCAAATAAACCGGGGGCCACTTACATCTTAAAAAGGAAAAACAGTTCCTTGACTGATATTTTCATTGAAACTGTAAGCCCTGTCATTTAACTTTCCCTTCTTTAGAAGACAAGAGAAATTATCTCTCAGCAAAATAAGGGTTAGAAACAACATGAGCCACAAACTCATGTTTACAAGAAATAGATCTGTAATTGTCTCTAAATTTGATTCCTGTGGCCCTCGATCCTGTCCTAGAGATCATAATTGAGGCTTGCTCAAAACAGTCCAGGGTTATCCCTATTTTCCTGGCTCTTTCTCTTCCCTCTCCATGGTCACCATGTCATGCTACCTAAATCCCACATGTCAACTTTTCCCCGGGTCAACAACTTTAATACTTCAATGAGAAGGGCATGGGATCAAAGATGCACAGAGGGAAAACAAAGCTGTCAATACTTTAAAATATTATTCCCTTTAAAGTATTCAAAGATTTCCTTTTCCTATTTCTAGTTCTCCAAGGGTATGTTTAAAGTCATCACACGTGCAAGAGTGGTAGAAATTGTTGGCTGGGGAAGCAGCAAGCATATTTCTTGAATAATGTAGTATTTTATTTGGGAGGACTTGATACACTTTGGGGAGGCTCATTAATTTTACGAGATCATTAGTTTACTTATTATTCAATAAATTTAACTTCTCTACATTAATACCTGCAATAAAATACTTTCTGTGGCCATGATGTTTTCTGCTCTGAAGTTAGGTTGGGCTGGAAATAGCTGACTGGAATGTGGTCTGGGGAGGAAATAGGTGAGGTCAAAGGAGGTGAGATGAATTGCTGGAAAACAGGAATCTGCCATGGGGAAGAATAAGTCTTTTTTTAGGGGGTCTGATTTGGGCTTCAAATTACAGCACCTTCTCCAAAAACTAGCACATGCTTCAACTGTCATTACTCATAAATCAACTGTGAAAGTCTGTTTTAACAATAATTGCCTATTTAGATCATATTTTGTAACCTATGTTTTAGTTACAGTGCTCACCATTTTAACCAAATTTAGATCCCTATAAGTTGTTAAGTTCATATTCATCTAGGTTCTATTGAAATGCATGCACACACATACAGTCGTGCACTGCCTGACTTCAAATGTTCTGTCAGTGTTGGATCACGTATTTGACAGTGGTCCCACAAGATTTTAACAGAGCTAAAGAACTCTAATCATTTAGTATATTTACTGTACTTTGTCTATGTTTAAATATGTTTAGAGCCTCAGATACCATTGTGTTGCAGTTGCCTATGGTACTCAGTACACTAAAATGCTGCAGAGCCTTGTAGCCTAGGAGCATTATGTTGACTCATATAGCCTGGGTGCATGGTGGTAATAACACCTACATGTATGTAAGTACACTTTGATGTTTACAAAATGATGAAATTGCTGACAACGAATTTCTCAGAACGTATCCCTCTTATTAAGTGATGCATGACTGCGCATACTTACATATATAAGTGTGTGTGCATAATGTATGCATGTAATTATACATCTCTACATGTAGAATTGGAATGACATAGATTAATAGCTTTGCAGTTCAGTGGTCCAGGTTCACAGCTGCCCTTCCTTGCATAGACCTTACCTCCTCTCTTGATCATAGCTTGGAGCTGGTGAGGTGACCACACCTCTCTGATTTCAAGGGTTCTTAGAATATGTACCTGCTCTTTTTCTTCACATGTGGTCACTCATACCTTCATACTGCCTGGCAAATAATTTGGATAACTTCATTATATTTTCTCTTCTTCTTTTCTACTTCTTTGGAATAAATCTCCTTGCTATGTGCTCATTTTTTCTGTCATTCTCACTGTGATTTTCTTGAATCATGGGAATAACAGTTCCCTTTTCATTTCTCAGGAATGACTGCTGCATCCCCACTGTGAATGAAGGCCTCGCAGTGTGTCATTCAGGGGCTCCTCTGTTTGACCTGCCACAGTTTCTTGCCTTTTTCTGCACCTTCTCTTCAAGGAAAATCAGGCTTCTCCTATGATTCTTTTGCTTCCTGTACTTCTTTCGGTTTCACTTGAAATGTGTCTTTTCTCCATGTCCTTGCTGATCATCATAAATTCATTTTTCTTTCCTGTGAGCACACTGCATTTTATTATTTTTATATCTCTCTCAGTGGCCTGTCTAGAGACTTGACTAGCTGTGTACCACCTTGGAGTACATGCTAACTATAACTCCTGAAAAATGGAGAACATGTCTTTTTTATATTTATGTCTCCTAACATAATATTTTGAAGTAGTAAAGCTAATAATGCAGATTGAAAATCAGGACAAAAAGTAATGCCAAGCTAAAAGAATTCCTAAAACAGTGAAAAGAATCTGTTGATGATCAATGATTCTGAAGACAGAAAATGCCTGGTACCAGAATTTCTCAGAGTCCAAAAATCTCCAATCAGTTGTTCTGTCCAGGTCTTAGCTAATAGGTCAAGAGAAAATGTGTTCATATATACACATTAAACCCTTTTGAAATGTAAAATTAAGTATGATTTTTGTAAGTCTTTATTTATTTATTTTCTTTATTTTAGAGAAAATAGAACAAAACAAAGCAAAACAAAACAGAATAGAGTCAAACACAATATAGCATTTCAGAACAGAACACTGCAAGCAAAACAGGTCTTCAAAACATAACAACAGGAGATTAACAATGGTTACCCTAGTGTCTCTTGCCTTCTTTGAAATGGTTGTTCATACATTTACAGACATAAACTCAAACAAAACAAAATAATATAAAACCAGATAAAAGAGTGAAAGCATTACAGGCCTTCAAGTCAGACAACAAGAAACCAACAATGGCTACTGTAATGTCCCCTGTTTTCTTCAAAAGAGCTGTTCCTATCTTCTCACATATTGCAATCAAACAGTAGAAAAGAGACTTAAACCAATTAAATCAAAGAATAAAAGCACCATTGGACTTCAGAACCTTTCCCCATATTTATCGGGAATTTTATATCTTATTGAGTCTTTCAGTTTCTGTAAGTCTTTATTAAGTCCTTAAATTAATGTAAGAAATGTAAATGGTAAACAGGACTCTAATGCAAATGTACAGTATAATCTATTTGTATTGAAATAGTACACTAATTTCATCCAAGCAGGTATAAAGAAAAGTTTAAACAGGAATTAAGATGTTAATTTCTTTAATTATTTTAATCTTCATTCATTTATAATAAATGCATCAGATACTGACATGAATGTTTTGAAATTTTCTTGCAACTTTCAAAGAAGACACAATGACCTTTATTTTGAGCCAATTAAGTTTCTCTAGAAAATGAAATAATACTTTCCTCATCAAAATTATTGTATTTTGTTGCAAAAGATGAGGGAAAAATCACTGAAATCACAACATTATAATTCAACTTTGCACTCCATGTTAAAAAAAAGAAGTCAGGTAAATGCCACAGTACAACTAAGATGGCTATAAAACCAGTCACAAATTTAATGATAAATTTTATTTTATATTCAGAGAGAAAGCATAATGAGTTTTTTGCACCATTACTGAGCCAAATGGATACTGCTGGAACCTGCCTATATTGTGGAAAAGCAATTACTCTCCTGGAACAGGCGGGGAGATATTTTGCTATAGAATACAATTTCTAAGTGTAGGGTAGAAATTTGCATTTGGCCCTGCATTCTACACATACGAGCAAGGAGGCATCTATGGCAACTATTGGTCTGACTTCTTACTGGAGGTTCAAACTTTAGGAAATGGAATTATTTTATTTATTTATTTATTTATTTATTTATTTATTTATTTATTTTCGCAGCACCGGGGATTGAACTCATGACCTTGAGCTTGCCAAGCAGGCGCTTAGGCCACTGAGCTAGATCCCCGGCCCTCGTCTCTTTGAGACAGGGTCTCACTGTGCTGTTCAGGCTGGCCTTAAGCTCACTTTGTAGCCCAGGCTGGTCTTGAACTCACAACAATTCTCCTGTCTCAGCCTCCCAAGTGCTGGGATTACAGGCATGAGCCACCACGCCTGGCTGGAAATGGAATTATTTTTAACTCAGCTAATGGTGATCTTGGACTCCTCCGTGAGTCAGCCTGGAGAAGACATGCTGGGGCTGGCAGCGCTCGGCCACAAGAGCAGCAGGAAGGTCACATTGCTGCACTCCCAGAGGTTGTCCTCACCCAACACTTGACTGCCAGATGCGGGTTTGGTGTCGAAGATGGAGCCAACAACTTCTAACCAAGGATGTCTTTGCAACTTATTTCCTAGGTTTCCAGGATGAAGTTTTGTTTTTCCAAACTGAAGTTCACCAGCTGAGAGAAGAAAAAAATAATCATACTTCAAGAAAAATGCATGTTTACTCGCATAACACCAGGCATACAAATAAAAACTATTTGTGTTTCATATCTTTGTTCAAGTGACATCCTTAACAATTCATGTGGTACATATTCTGAAGACCTTGAACACATCACTTTTGGGCGGAAACATTTTGTTCAATACTTGAGCGAAACACTGAACATTTTCCTCTATTCCTGATAATGATCAATTCCAACTCAGTTTCTCTGATACAACGCGATTGCAAAGAAAAAAAACCAATTGTATATGCAACCCGAGACCTATTAAAACGATCATTGCCATGTTTAAATTGTCATTTAAAAATGTGTAAATAACAACTTGCCTGTGATTGACACGTAAAAAAATTTTAAAATACCTTATTTTTAACGAGATTTACTCATAATATTTTTTAAATTTACCTGTATTTAGCATTTGCATTTATGCCCAACGTTCATAATGTGGCTCTTGGGTGGTGAAAACTTGACAAAACACTATCATCAATATTAAAGTGATAGCTATTTCTGATAAATCTTGGACGATTTTAATAAATGCTTTCATACATAAACTTATTTAGTGGTAATAAAGCACATTACAAATATGAACTTAACAGCAAAGTAATCAAGTACAAGGAATATAATTTATTATTTAAAACATTTAAAATGCACAGTGATACCTTGGTTGTTGAATGGCTCAAATGTTGAATTTTCCACTACTTGAACAGAAAATTTCAAAATTCTGCTTGGTGTTCATAACTTTGCTCAATGGTGAACTGGAAATCCAAGTTGAGAAAACCTGCTCGATTGGAGAATGAGTTATGCATCCATCTTGTCTCACTGCAGACACAAAGGGGTGATGCTTTAATCCAAGCTCAACTCACCCAGACAACCGTGCCTATGTATAGTGCTCTAAAACTTTCGTCATTGTGCTTTTTTTGTGTGCTTTATTTGCATAAAATATTATAACACGACTCCAAAGAAAGTTAGTGATATCCGCAGTAAAGCTAAGGGTGACACCCAAAATCGAGTTAAAGAAAGAAATCATTGCAAAATTTGTTAAAGTCCTGGAAAAATGAATTTATAAGTGTAATTGTTGGACCTTGAAACCAATTATTTGATTTTCCATCATTTCTTATGAGAAAAAATACATTCAGTTGTGAACTTTTCAGTGTTTGAACGCGATTTTGTAATAAACTGAGTTCAACAGCCAAAGTATCTCTATTTATGTACACTCGCCATCAACCTTTGACCTTTCATTTCAGACAGTTTCCATACATTTGACAATTTATAAAACATAATTTTAACTAGTTTCATAAATTGCTAATATCTTCCACATAATGAACAGTTTTACTCTGTATTCAATCTTTTCCTTGAGATATTTATGTTTATTTTTTCTATTTTCTTGTGAAGAATTAAGTTCTTTCCTATAGGGAAAAGTAACATTTCTGGAAATCTTGATAATTGTTGCAATCTGCACCACAAGGAATGTTTGTACTGATTATTCTGATCCATATTTATATGTAACTCTCATTGTAGTGAAAAGGGGAAAAAAGGAGCTACTTTTTTTGTTTTATTTTGTTTTGTTTTTTCATTACTTCCTAGCTTCTTAGTTCTGTAGATATTTAGGAAATCAAATAAATTTCCTCATCACTGGAGTGATGAAAGCTAATGTAATGGTGCTCTCTCATTGAAATGCAGAATTGATCAAAAATGGAACAATTAAAGCTGGGAATAATAAAGTGAGATTCCCACTTTCTTATGCTTTGTTGGCTAAGATATGTTGCAATCAAAAAAATGTACTGTACCAAAAAAGATATGTGTGTTTTAACCTCTCTTTTCCTGACTCTGTTTTGCATGGAAAAAGTTCCTCTGAATGTCTGGCTTTTCATTCTTTATTTAAAAAAAAAATGTTTCTGAGAGAAAAGAAAGCAAAGAAGAACAATTTATCTTTTATTTTGAAACTATGAAAGACCAAGAGGAGGTATTGCAAAACATTAATTTTATTAATTTGTCTTTGAGAGGACAAGCAATAAGTGACAATAAGCTGTTCTTTAAAGTATAAATTTGTTTCTGTTTGTAAATTTGTTTCTGATTATCATGGATAATCATTCCCATTTAGAGCCTTACTATTTCACTCATTGAGATTCAGTTTAACATGATTAGCAGTTTTGTTCCATTTATGGAGCGGTCCTGGTCCCTAATTTTTAGAGCAGGGTAACCCTTGATTGGCCATATTCAAATAAATCATATCCTGATGCCCTTGAAATCGGAGGATCCCCTAGGAGAACAAGCTATAAATCAGAGTAGAAGAAAGTGAACGTAACCCTGGAGGCCAGTGCTCCAAATAGCACAGTCAAGATGAGTCAAATGCTTTTATTTCAGAATTTTAATTCATGGCACTTTTCCTTTCTTTTCAAATGGTCCTGTCTTGTTGAAATGACAGAGATTGAGTACTAAATTGCTGTTGCATAATTTTCCTTATCTCTCATCTATAGACGAGGTTTGATTGAAAGTTCAGAGTTAGTGAAGAATGTTTTACATAGGAGATTTTGAAATATCAAAATCACACTATTTCTACATAAAGGAAAGGGGAAACACTATTTCTACGTACAGGAAAGGGGGGTAGAGAGAGATAGAGATAGAAATACAGATAGAGATAAATATAGATCATAAAATAGGTTTAGCCCCTCATTGCTTTCTTACCTAGGACCTCTGTTTTATTACAAATGGACAAGCATTATAGTTTTAAGCATTTTTTTCTCCTTGAGTCTTTCTAGCAATCTCTATGTGATTTCTTTTTTAATTTCTCAAAAATTGTTTTATAGTATTTTTTTCAAGTAGCAAAGATTTTGAAACATTGGAACCCGTTTCCAGTAATGTTATAAACAAGACTAATCATTGCCTCTGAGTAAACTGAAAAAGGATCTGCACTCTCACTGTTCCCCACAAAATTACTCTAAGTGCTTAGGTAAACAGCCTAAGGTATAAACTCACAAAGAAATGCTATATCATCATGCGATAATTACACATGACAATGCGGACCTATCTTCCAAAAATGATGTTGAATGAATGAAGGGCATTATGAAAGAGTATACACTGAATGATTACAATTATGTGAAACCTAAAAAAAACAAAATGAACCCATGTGGTAAGCAGTAAAGGTTTTAGGATAGTAGTTTTCTTGGATGAGGAGAGCCTAGAAAGGTATGGAACGCCAGGGTTATAGCTCAGTGGTATAAGCACCTGCCTGGCAAGTGCGAGGTCATGAGTTCAATCCCTGGTACCAAAAAAAAAAGGAAAAAAAGAACAGCCTGGATAAAAGTTACTTAAGGGCTGGGGATCTAGCTCAGCAGCCTAAGCACCTGCCTGGCAAGCGCAAGGTTGTGAGTTCAATACCTGGTGCCGCAAAAAAAAAAAAAAAAATGTATGGAGAGTTCTCAGACACTTACCATCTCCTGTTTCTTCATGTTAGAGCAAGTTCATTTTGTGAAAACCCACATAGCTATACACTTAGGTATATGTTTCCCTAAGTGTATTATGTGTAGACCAAAGTTAAAATGACCTACTCTCACTTGGACACATATTAATTACCAACTGTAATAGAACCCTTATAAATTTTGGTGTATTTTTCAAAGCTTTATTAAGCTCCAGTCCCCATCTTTAATGGTGACTCACTAGAATGTCTTCTACTTGACTGTGATGACTTGCTTCCTCTTTTTATCCTTGCTTTTACCTCTGGTCATGAAAGACTTGTCTCTCCCCTGGCAAATGCAGAACTTTCTACCAGCACCAATATACCAGCCCAAAGTTAATATCCTTAGTACATGAGGAAAAGCAATATGGCCCTTTCTGCATTGTTGGAAACCTCTGTAAGGAGTTTCCTTTTTCCTCACTTCACTTATAGGTGTGACTAAGAGAAGCACTGGCAGGAACCTTTCCTCAGAACCACCAGTGACTAACACATCACTCTGATCAGCTTGACCAGAGCGAGGCTAACAATGGGCAGAAAACCCTGCCATCTCCTCACATAAATGCTTCCCCCACTTTTGAAAATGACAATTGTCACTTTGGAGACAGGATAGGTTGCTGTATTTGTCTTAGCTCAGGCTGCTGTAACAAAACACCATGAACTAGGTGACATGCAAGCCGTAGAAACATTCTTCACAGTTCTGGAGTCTGGATGTTCAAGATCAGCATGGTTGGGTTCTGATGAGATCTCTCTTCTCAGAGCAGATGCTGTCTTCTCCTTGTGTCCTCCGATGGTGGAAAAAGGATGCAAGGGCTCTCTGGGATCCCGTTATACCCATCACACTCACAAAGGTTGCATTCTCATAATTTAATTTCTGCCCAAAGGCTCTACCTCCTACTATCGTCCCATTTGGGGTGAGGATTTCAAGATAGGAACTCTGAGGGGACTCCTCTCAAAAAGGAATAGCTTCTTATGCAGGAAAGAAATTCCTGTTTTTATAAATCTTTAAACAAATGGATCACTTGAGTGGGTCAGGACGGTGCAGGGAGAGGTTTATAGCCATTCTTCATAGGTTCTGATGATGGCTCAAATCTAGGATGAATGGTTTAAAGTTTTCTATTGTTTTTCAGCTAAAAAAGTAAACATAAGGGCCATCAGTAATAAGCATGTATAAGTATCCACATTGTTCAGAGTGGCCTGATCATAGCAAGATCTCAAAAACGGAAACTGTTACTTGTGTATAGGATAGAGTTTTATGCTAAGAGTTGGGAATTCACACATGTTGCCTGATAAATATACTTCATCAGATGAGTCTGATAGATGAATACCACCTCATTCACACAGACAGGAAATTCTTCAATCTCCTATTGCCTTCAGGCTGCAGTCCAGTTTCACATGCAGCTTCTTATAACCTGACCCTGGTTTTAAATGTTACGGTTTGTATCTAAAATATCCTCCCCAAAGTCTCATGTGTTCATAGGAAGGCTTTCACTTGTTGATTGGATCAAAGGGCTCTAATATTATAGTACATTACTCCACTGACGCGAGCATAGTTTGATAGTTTGATAGCGGCATTGGAAAGCAATGGAAATGTTGAGGAGGTGGGGGCCTAGTTGATGGGTGTGGGTCATAGAGGCATCACCTTGGGGATTACATCCGGTCTGATTCATGGCCCTCTCTTTCTGGTTCTTTCCCTCTCTGCTTTCTTACAGTCATGGGGGTAAGCTTTCCTCTGCCATGCCTTTCAACCGTGAATATTTCTACCTTACAGCCAGTTGAGCATAGGTTGAAGAGTCTGAAACCATGTGCCAAAATTAATAGGTTTCACCATTGGTTTATGTCAGGTGTTTTGTGACAGCTACAAAAAAAAAAAAAGCTTACACAATCAAGTATCATTCTGTTATAAAGAAGGATAAACTTGAGTCATCTGTAGGAAAATGGTTGCACCTTGAGACCATAGTAGTAAGTGAAATCAGACACAGTTTTCATATCACATAGTTTATCTTATATGAGACACCCAGAATACAAGCAAGTTCAAGAGCAAAATAAAAGATAATAGGACAAGGAAATAGAAAGGGGATCAGGAGATGGAGGGTGGGGTATAAAGGAGAGGGGGTTAAAAAGAATT
>RJWT010017195.1:0-19456 GCA_004365215.1 Cuniculus paca | reverse complement strand
ACTCTTCCCCTCAGACTCACTGACTTACTGAACGCTCTCGGTTATGGGGGGACTGTCTGCAGTCTTCTTCTAACACTCGAAGCAATCCAATTAAGTTTACACATTCACGTGCAGAAGGAAGCACTCCCCAGGACATGACATCACCTGTCTGGCTGCCTCCAAGCTTTCGATGTAACCTGTCTTCCTCTCCTACTCCAAACTCCACCAGAACAGTAGAATAAACAGAATATACGCCACCAACTGGACTGTAATCGTGAGGAGGGTGATTTGACTTTGATCTTTCCTCAATTTCCCATTATATAAACACAGTAGAATATTAAACTGTTTTCATAATTAAGTTTTATGTATGTTGATGAAGAGCCACCATCTGTCTTATTTTAAATATGCATCAGCACAAGACAAACAAATTCTGCATTTTTAAATCCCATACACATACAATTCTGTAAATATGACAAAAACTATGGGTTAAATGCCTATATGCCAGGATACAAAAGGACTTAAGAGTCCTGACAAGGAGCCTAAATATAGTGAGTTCAGAAGATGCTGTAACATGCAATATAGTAAGTGCAGTATAGTTTATATTACACTATACATATTAAAGTTTAAAACATGTCAGGCAGAGTTTAACTCTGATTTTTAAATTTTTTAAAAGAACAAACAAAAAAGGGCTGGGGATTTAGTTCAGTGGCCTAAGCGCCTGCCTGGCAAGTGCAAGGTTATGAGTTCAATCCCCGGTGCTGCAAAAAAAAAAAACAAACAAAAAACCACCAGTTCATTGCCTACATTTCTACAGTGTGAATAAGGCTGACACTGATTGGCTCAAGATAAAATTTATTTCTCCTAAAGTTCAACCAATAAATGATAAAGTCTCTACTAATTTATCAAAATTTGTAACTGCAACCCACCACCTGGATATCATCTTGAATACCCTGGCATTCTAAGGTTAACTACCACTTATAAAAAGTTACTCCCAGAAAAAAGAGTTTGTTCTTTGGGCTTAAGGAAACTAAGGTCTAAAAAGGATAAGAGCTCAAGATCAAGGTCATAATATGCTTGAATAACAAGTAGACATCTGAGTCCTCTTCCCTCTCAATCTGCCAAGCCTGAAGCCTCCTTAGGCTTCTGTGATTACAGAAACCCATATTTAGAGATTACACTGTACCTCCCCGCCTCCCCACACCACTCCCATTACTGGAATTGAACTCAGGGAGTACTGAGCTACATTCTCAGCCATTATTTTTGGACAGTGTTTCATTAAATTACTGAGGCTGGCCTTGAACTTGTGATCCTCCTGCCTTAGCTTCCCAAGTAGCTGGGATTACAGAAGTGTGCCACCATACCTGGTCATGACGCACATTTTGACAAACCTTTTTTTATTAATACATGTTTGCAGTGCATAATGTTTACATTCCTTAGGTGGAGTTGGTACATAACACATTTTAATTCCTTTTTTTTTTTTTTTGGCGGCACCGGGGATTGAACTCACGACCTTGCGCTTGCCGGGCAGGTGCTTAGACCGCTGAGCTAGATCCCCAGCCCTGTTTTTGAGACAGGGTCTCACTATGCCATTCAGGCTGGCCTTGAGCTCACTTTGTAGCCCAGGCTGGTCTTGAACTCACAACGATCTGCCTGTCTCAGCCTCCCGAGTGCTGGGATTAAAGGCATGAGCCACCACACATGGCTTTTAATTCCTTTTTTCATCTCTTCCCCTCTCCTCTTCCTCCTCTTTCCCTCCACCTCTTAATCCCCTTCCCATTTGAGAAAGATCCCTCTCCCTACTTTTTTAATCTGTATTTTATTTTGCTCTTTATTTATAATGTGGGTTTCTCATATAACAGAAACCATGTGATATTTAAGCTTATGTATCTGATTTATTTCGCTTAACATTATGGTCTCAAGGTGTCCCCATTTTCCAAGTTTATCTTTCTTTATGGCAGAATAGTACTGTATTGTAGATAAGCACCACATTTTCTTTATCCATTCATCTGTTTAAGGACATGTAGGTCATTTTCAGGATTTAGCTATTATGAATTGTGTTGCTGTAAACGTGGGTACACATGTATCGCTATAATATGATGATGTCTTTAACTCTTTCAAGAAGATATCTAGAGTGGTATCTTCTGGGTCAACTTTGAAATACAATTTTAAAAACCTTTTATACCTCAAATAGGCAGCATCAGAGTAGGAAAAGCGCAATACTGAGATCATTACTTCCTAAAACTTCTTCAATTATCAGAAAGGCTTTGAGATAGGATTTTCCAATTTCTGTTTTCCAATGAACCTCTCATTTTAGATAAGGTACAACCAGAAAGCACCAGGTTACCAAAAGAGCTAAAAATAAAAATAAAAAAATAAAAAAGCAACAAATACTGTGTTTGGTAATCCCACTTCTTTCCCAGTGCTTCCAATGCCTCCAATTAGGAAAACGAGGGAAAGATACTTTAAGCTGAAAAGGCATCTACAAAAAGCCTGCAGCAACAACATACTGTCATGAAATACTGAAAGCATCTTATTTAAACTCAACTACAAGATAAAATGCTCACACTGCTGCCTCCATTCAAAAGCATAATTCGTGGCTCAGAAATACTCTGGCAGAGCTGCGCTCGTGGCACACAGCATCCACCTCCTTGCACACAGTCAAGGGAGGCAGAATGGAAAACTCATAGCCCCGCCTGGGCTATAACCACAACGATGCTGCTGCCGCATGTGGGAACTTGGGATCCTCCTGCCCGCCACCCCAAAGTCCTGATCAGCAAAATGGAGACAAATCATTGCAGTAACAAAGCATTTCCTGAGTTCCTACCTGCTACAGAACAAATACATACTGACTTTAAGAAGGACATGTAAAAAGATAGTGCAGTGAAGAAAAAGACTGGAAAACACAGGTAAGAACCCAGTTAATTCTGTCCTACTTAAACCACAGGATGTGAAAGTTACCATGTCTAAATAAATGACAAATCCTTCCACAAATATGGTTTACATTATTACCAGAATATATAAACTGGCATCTTTTTATTCCCTAGAGTACCTAGAACATGGTAACTGAATTAACTCAAAATTTATTGTATGAATTTAAAATGTACAAAGATGACATTTAATGTGCTGAGTATAAAAATACATTATAAAAGCTGAAAATGTTCATTTTTTTAACTGACGCATAGTACACATAACATAAAATTCACCCACTTAAAGTGTATAATTCAGTGGGTTGTGGTATTTCCTAGGCTGTGCAACCATCACCACTATCTAATTCCAAAACATCTTCATCACCCCAAAAGAAATTCCAATCACTAGCAGTCACTCCCTACCCCCTCTTCCCCCAGTTCCAAGCAACACTAATGTATTTCCTGACTCTACCAACTTACCTACTCTGGATTTTTTTTATATAAATGATACAACATATAGTATATATATATAGCTTTTTCATGTAACATAATGTTTTGAAGGTCCATCCATGTTGTAATATATATCCATTTCCAGTTTTTATGGCAAAAACAGTATTCCACTGTATGGATATACCACAATTTCCTTATCCATTCATTTATTGATGGGCATTTGGGTTATGTCCATGTTTTGGCTATTACAAATAATGCTACTGTGAACATTTATAGACTTTTTATGTGAATATGTTTTCATTCTGTTAGAAATTTTATAAAATTTCTGCAGAGAAAGAGAACAAATTAGATATATCCATGGCCATATCCATCCTATTAAGAGAGAAAAAATTCAAGGAATTAGCTGGTGAGATAACAAAGTCAGGCAAGTCCTAAACCTACAGGGTGGTCAAGCAGATAGGAGACTCAGGAAAGAGAAAATGCTATAGTTTCAGTCTGAATGTCATCTGAATTTCCACCTTATGTCTACTAAAGCATTAAACTAAGTGGATGGGGATAACCTACATTACAGAGGATAATTTGCTTTATTCAAGGCCTACAGATTTAAATGTTAATTTCATCCACAAATAGCCCCACGGAAAAGACCCAGAACACTGACCAAATACCTGGGCATCATGGCCCAGCCAAATTGCCACAAAACAACAATACATCTAGAAGTAGGATACTGACTCATATGAGAATTGTGTATTTAACTTAGCAGCCAAAATGTTGTAGGGACCAGGGATTTAGCTCAGTGACGCAGTGCCTCTCTGGGAAGTATGAGGTCCTGAGTTCGGTTCAGAAGCTTTCCAAAGCAGGTGTACATGTCACACCAACAGTGTACAGACTTGTGCAATTTCCCTATATCCTCACCAACATCTATCTTTTGATGACAACCATCTTATCGAGTATAATCTCTCATTGTATTTTGATTGGCATTTTCCTAATGACTAACGTTGAACATCTTTTCATGTGCTTATTCTTCTCTGGAATAATATTAAATTCCTTTATCCATTTTATATTGGTTATCTTTTTATTGTTGAGTTTATAAGTCTTCATTCTTTCTGGATTTTAGATCCTTATGAAATATATGCTTTGTGAATATTTTCTTTCAATCTGTGGGCTGCTTGTTCACTTTATATATGGTGTCTTTTGAAGCACAATGGCTTTTAATTTTGATGTCCAATTCATCTATTTATCCTTTAGTTGCCTGTGCTGTAGGTGTCATACCTAAGAAATTGCTGCCTGATTTAAGGTCACCAAGATTTTCCCTTATGTTTTCTTCTAAGCATTTGTAACACTATCCCTCATGTTACATCTTTAACATGTTATAAGTTAATTTTTGTACATGGTGTGAGACAGGAATCTATCTTCAGTCCTTATTCATATGCACATGAATATCTAGTTGTCTCAACACCATTTGTTGAAAAAACTGTTCTTCCCCCATTGAAGAGAACACTATTTTTACTACAATTATCATTAGTGATCAGGCCTTTTTTATACCACTGGTCTAGAGGATAGGACTGAGATGATGGGTATGATGGTGATGGTAATGACAAGGAAAAATGCATATCATTCTGAAATCAATGTATCACATAAATATTAACTAGTCTTCTTAGAAAACTCCTACACATCCCTCAGAAGCTAGAATGATATAACTATTAGCCTTTCCTAACACCCGGTGGGTCATATACCTATTCCTGTGTAGGCAGAGCACTTTCCTTACTGCACTTATCCAACTATGTGTAAGTTCCTCTTCAAAGGAATAACTGCAGAGCTTCCTGTAGAACGACACACAGCAGGCTTTCAATCAATGTCTACTCAATATATCATGAATGTTCTAGAATTACTTAAAGATTGAATTTTAAAACCGAGGACATAAATACTTCTTTTCACCTCTGCCACTTCCTCCTCTCAAAGAATTTTTTAAAATTGGAAACAGCATTGCATCAATTATTCTTTCCATCAATTACTCTTTCCTGCCAATATCTGAAACACAAATATTCAAATGTATCATTATTTTAAAATCTTAACTTTGGGGTAACAATAAGAACATGGGATGCTCACAATGGGGTAGATACAATTCTAAATCTGTTCCCAGTGTCTCCTCCCCTAACAAGACTTTGAGACAAGTAGCACAAACAATCTCACTTTAAAGGTAAGTAATTGAGAAGAACACAGGATTTGAGCCCAGGCAGCTGGGCTATAAGACCTTCAAAATCTTTCTCCTGACATCACAGTTCTAGTCTGAGTTTTCCCAATTTTTTCCACCCAAATCAAGAAGGTAAGCAGTAGTACATGCCTGTAATCCGAGTACTCTGATAGGCTGAGACAAAAAGACTGTAAGTTCGAGCCCAGCCTGGGCAACTTAGTGAAAACCTATCTCAAAATAAAAAGTAAAAATGGACTGGGGACACAGCTCAGTGTAAAGGCTCCAGGTTCAATCTCAGTACCACAGGGAAAAAAGTAAACGTGAATTACGGTTCAATATAAATCATGGTTAAATATAGTCCAGTTAATTCCCAAGGAAAACACTAATAGGTATATTTGGAACCCTAAAAGACACAGTAAGATTTTAAACACAATATTGTTTCTATATACAAAGTAGTAAACATGCACCAGTTTACTGCTTATTAAACTATTTTTGTACTTTGTGAAAAAGACAAAATTAAGAGATCATTAAGAGAAATCAGCAGCACAAAGTATCTAACAAAATATTTCCATGGGCTAAGATTGTAAGTTATAAAGAAGTGGGCCTGGGCTATATAGGTCAGTGGCATAAGCGCCTGCCTGGTAAGCGTGAGGTCCTGAGTTCGATACCTGGTATAAAATAAAATAAAATAAAATAAAATAAAATAAAATAAAATAAAGAACCTTTGAAAATGTGTGGAGTAAGAACAACACATGTCAGGTCTTATAGAAAACATGAATACAAATTTCATAATTTCACCCATAAAAATTTTCCAATATTGAACTAAAACTGGGTCAAAATACGCATTAGTTCAGATGGAAAATGAAGTAGGAAAGTCAGTAGTTACTTATTCACTCTCTGAAGTTCAAAGACATATAAAAATCTCAGACACACTGAGGCTATGACAAATGGCTGAGAGAAAACGAAGTGGCGTTAGTTCTCCCCAGCTCCTCTTATTCCAGAAACACCATGTCCTAGGACAACAAATGGCAAATGCTGAGTGCAGGTTCAAGAACAGTTGAGAAACTGATTCAATTTTTCAATGTTACTTGCTTCACTGTAAAAACAGAAATACTGGTCCATAAACCATTACCCTCAAATCTGAAATCTACAAAGTTCTGTAAATCGGGTGGCTTTCTAGTTTTTGTTCTTTCAGGTTAGTAACAAACTCCTTTGGCAGGAAATTCATTTGCACCAAAACTTGACCTGGTATGACATGGACCTATTTTTAGTTATTACCCCAAAAAAGTGTGGATTTATCAGTTGAACACCCCTGCGTGCCATTAGGGATGTAGCGTATGTAAGGTATATAGCGTCACCTTTCTAAAATCGAAAAAGTCGTGAGTTCTGAACAACACTTTGCCCAGGAATGTTTGCTATAGGATTGCAGGCCTGAGATAATTTAAGTCCCATTTCATAAAATACTTGTGAAGATAATAAACATCAAATATAAGCATACTACTTGCCCCTAGTAGGTCCTTATTAGGGGTCCTTAAAAACAAAGAAAGAGGTTCCAGAAGAATCAATTCTGCCTTGCTGTTGTTTGAATTTGAGGGGGAGGGAGTACTGGGGATCGAACTCACGACCTCAAGCTTGCCAGGCAGGTGCTTACACCACTGAGCTAAATCTCCAGACCCTTTTGTTTGAATTTTGAGTGTCTCCAAAACGCCATGAAAGTCTGAGTTGGGCCCTAGCGGGAGGTTCTGGGTTGCTGTGACTATGCCTTTGAAGGAGATTTGGGACTCTGGTCTTTTCCTCTCTCTGTTTTGCTTCCCTGCCATGAAGCAAGTGATTTTGCTTTGCCATGCACTGCTGCATAACATGTTCCCCAAACTCAAAGCAACAGGCCAAGTGATCACGGGCCAGCACCTCAATAACTAGGCCAAAACAGTCAGTTCTCTTTATAGCTGATTACGTCCAGTATCTGCTGCAGTAATGGGAAGCTGATGACACAGGCCTCCAACTGCGATACTTGAGTTTCTAGCTTTCAGACTCCAGACTGCAACAATTCCCCAACACCCAGCCTGCTGGCCTGCTCCACAGACTGCAGACCTGTCAGTCCCAGCAACACAAGCTCACAAGCCACTTTCCTAAGATAAGTTTGTCTGTTCTCTGCATGCACGCGCACACATGTGTATATAAAACGCTCTCCTACTGAGGTAGGGGAGATCCTCCTGGTTCTGTTTCTCTGGGGAACCCTAATATCTACACTTAAGATATTGCACACAAAATTTTAACCACTAAATGCCTTAACTTGCACTGAATAGCTAATGGGGAGGGGGGCCTTGGAAAAATCTCTGCAATATATCTGAACTTATAAATGTGCATTTAATGAGATAGCGTGTCTTCAGGTGAATTCATTTGGGACATGGCCACTCGTGTGCTATTCTGTAAGCACATACACCACTATTACCCTTGTGCACCCACACTGACTGTTAGGGAAACACCAAAGATACCCATTCACCTGAAGTCTGCGCCTGACGCAGTTAAAAGAGTCAATTTACTATAATAAAGTTTACCCACTTTAATACAGTTTTCAAGTTTCAGGCCTCACTGTCTTTTGTAGTTAAAAGCTGACAATAAAGATTTAAGTACTTTATCACACACAGTAAATTATTATTTACTTTGTAGATATACTTCTGTATATTACAGAAGCAGCTATGGAAAAGAAAAAACATTATCCAAAGAAAAAACTGTAACAAGTCTCCTGAATGAGCACACTATTATGGAAATAAAATTAATAGCATTATCTGATATTACCACCCAGGGAGGATTCCAAGCAAGAGAACACTGCAGTTGATGTCTGAAATTGAAAAGCTCTGTAGAATGATTCAATTGCCTTGATGCAATGGAAATGCCTCTCTGTCTTGCGGTCATGTGTTTTTGCGGAAACAATGTAAGGAAGAATTACAAGATATTATACTATACTGTCTAAAGCAATGCTAGAAAAGATAATGGAAATAGCATGGCCCATACCACAGTAGCTGCTGACGCACATTCCAGTGGTCAATAAAAAACATCAAAGGTCAGCATCTTCCAAATAGCAACAGACAATAGCACTACGTAAGCTGTAAATTCCACTAAGGCATCTTTGAAGTGCTCACCTCCAGGGTATCTACGACCACACTTTTTTTCATACTTCAGTTTGCTATTTACTTTATGGATACATGTTGATTTGAATATTTTTAACGAGGTTTTTTAAAAATCACTTTAGTTGATAAATTATATTAACTATTTGGAAACACAAATGTATTAACTTGTCTTTCTTGCTGAACAAGCTCCAATCTTAATGCTAAGGATTGCACAAAAGTGTTCAGTTAGACTCAACACACAAAACAAAATAAACCTATTCTAAAACTTTAAGTGAAAAGCTGACATGACTGTTTTTTTTTAAGGAGACCATCAAAGAAATGTCATTTAAAACTATTCTAAGATCCATCTTACCCCAGAAAGAATGGCTCTCATTGAAAAATATAATAATAATAAATGCTCTAAGCAAGGATGTGGGAAAAAGGAACTCTACTGCATTGGTTGTTTTGTTTTGTTTTGTTTTGTCTTGTCTTTTTGAGACAGGGTCTCACTATGCAGTTCAGGGTGGCCTTGAGCTCACTTTGTAGCCCAGGCTGGTCTCAAACTCATAATGATCCTCCTGCCTCAGCCTCCCAAGTGCTGGGATTACAGGCATGCGCCACCACACCTGGCTTCTACTGCACTGTTGATAGGATTACAAACCACGAGGAAATCAATGTGGAGATTACTCAAAAAACTAACAGTAGAAATTACATTTAACCTAGCTATCCCTCCTCCTAGGTATCTTCTCAAAAGAATTAAAATCATGGGCTGAGGATGTACCTCAGTGGTACAGTGTTTGCCTAGTATGCACAA
Source organism: Cuniculus paca (assembly GCA_004365215.1). Lineage (NCBI taxonomy): Eukaryota > Metazoa > Chordata > Mammalia > Rodentia > Cuniculidae > Cuniculus > Cuniculus paca. The sequence continues at coordinate 10,006 of RJWT010017195.1, read as the reverse complement.
GGCCCTGAGTTCAAATCTCAGTACCACCAAAAAAAAAGGAAAAGAAAACAAAACAAAATCATATTACAGGGATATATGCATAGTGAAACCCTGTCTCAAAAAAAAAAAAAAAACAAAAAACAGAGAGCAAAATAGAAGAGAAATAAATAGGAAGAAAGAAGGCCTTCAAATACTTTCCCAAATTACATACTCCATTGTTTTAAAAATATTTCAATATATATGGTAATGTTTCATTCATACCACTAGTTTATCCTAGTTCGTTGAAAAGAAAGTTTGCAATACCTTTTTTGTAAGAATCTTTTTAATTTCTCTTGCAGTGAGTACTCTGAAAATAACAATATAGAGTGTAATCACTATTGTTATTCTTTTATTTGGTTACGAAAATTTTGTTATTTCCTAAAATAAAAAGAAAAAAAGAAGCCAAGAATATCTTAAAATATAAGGTACGTGCAGAAAACTTCTGTCAAACAGTGAATAGTGAAACTGGATATGAAGATTTTTCCAATTCCTAGACTACTTCCCCAAAGTGAATTCTAACTGACAAGTGATAATGCAGATATCACTAAGTAATTCAACTTTAGAACAAAATTTCCTACTAATTATCGTTCGAATTTTCTAGATCAATATAACCAAACACTGCCCTGAAACTGTAAGATAGCTACTCAAAAATGTATTGGTTTAAAGGTCCACATTGTAAATTTTGGCTTTTCTGAAAATAATAATAATATTAATGCAGCAAAAAAAAAATTCTATTAGGACTTATGTAGCCAAGTGGCTCTGAACTCTGCTTTGCAAACAAAATATATAGAAATAAGTTATAAGACGAAACAGACTGAAGACGGAAAGGCGACTCTCAAGTGTACCAAATGGACAGCACAAAACCCGGTCCTTATCCGTTTTATGTATTGCAAGTCTGACTTCAAGAAGTAGGAGGACTGCTGTATAGAGATGTGCAGGACAAGCACCATCAACCAGAGAAAGGAATGGCCTTCTCTACCTGCCACTTCCCACTTACGCACAGTGTGACAAATTAATGACCCAAAGTGTTAATTTCCTTTATACAGTAAATTATTAATATTTACTTTACCAGGTGTTGTGAGCATTCAGTATAACTCATGTCTGTGCAGCCTCTAACTGGGACAGACTGGCCACTCATTAGTTTCTTTTCCTTCTTACACAGCTTGTGTGTATTTACCTCACTACGAAATGAAAATAAGAGAATTTATTAATTAGATCATTTGTTTTTCAGTGTGGAAATTCACAGAGCAAAACTGATTTCTGATGGGACTCTCTTGACATTTTTCATAATCTGTGGAAAAACATCTTTAGGTTCTGTTTTCCAACAAGCAGGTCAACAACAACTGAAACAACGTCAGGAAGCCGTGCTATAATAAGACTATAGGAACATCTTGTAAAGGCCAAAGAGAACTGAAGAACTATTTCCTGAGTTTTCTTCTGGGCCCGCAGCCCAACTGAGATGAGCCTGGGGCCTGGGATGGGTTAACAACCACCAACAAAAAGTTCTGTTCCTCTTGGAAATCAGAGTAGAGAGTTTGGGGTCTAGGTGGAGTTTTTAGACACTACTATCAAAAGCCTCAAATGGAAAGGACTTTACTTTTGAAGGGATGAAGGGGTGGAAGACCTTGGCAAACCAAAATGTGCAAAATTGGAACGTGAACAAGTCTGCCAGTTTTGTGGCTGTTGTTTTAAATGTGTCTCCTCTTGCCTTTCTGATTGACATCATCCAAGTCCCAGTCCACATTAACTCACATCTAGTATTACAATACTAAAGCTGGTATTCTAGGATTCAAACTTTTTCCTGTTCCAAATCCTCCAGCCACTAGACTAATTTTCCTGGAACTCTGCTGATCCAACCATGTCACTTCTGTGACAAAATCACTTCTCAGTTCTTCTTCATCACAGTCAAAGCCTTCCACGAAGGGATCACATCAGCCTGTCTCTAGTCTATACGTCTCCCTCTCTCAAGTCAAATCCTTTATTCCAAACCGTCTCCCTTCTTCCCATCAAAATAAGGTTAATTTTGTATCCTTTTCCTTGCCCATGCTGACATTGACTAGGATAACCTCTATTTTGTTGTATTTCAGTCAGTCAGTCAGACAACCATCTAATGAGCACCTACTATGTGCTTGGCCCCGATCTACTGCTAGGAATACAAAGATGACTAAGGCCTAGTGCTTGTCCCCAGGGAAGGTAATGATAATTAAATGAGTCAGACACATGAACAATTTGTTCGGGCACAGCTCAGTAACTGCTGTGATACTGTGTACAGGATGCTATGGAAACACAATAGGAGTAGTGATTCACTATGAAAGAAACGAGAGATAGGGAAAGCCTGGTCCAGGAGACTTCACAGAAGAAAGGAGAGTGGAACTGAGTCTTGCAGGGTGACTAACGGGGTGGAGGAGGGGGTGCAGGGGTGACTCTATCTAAGAGGAAAGTGCATTCCATGAAGCAGGAACTGCCGGAGATTCAGCCTAACTGGGGACAAGGCGGAGTGGAAGGGGAACATTCACAAGTACTTAAACTTCTAGGGACCTGGTGAGCAGCCGAGGATGATTTTTAAGCAGGGCGTGATTATGATTCGATGCGAGGGTTTTAAGGCCTGCTGGGAAAGGACTCTCCTTTCAAAATCAGTAGAGCCAACATGGTTCACCTGCCCTCTTTGCCTCCACCTTCTCACCCACTTCGGGTCTCAGAACAATAAAGCTGCCACTCTGGAAAACCTGATGTGCCCCACCCTTCAGCTCTGTCATCTCATTTAGTCTTTACAGCATCTCTAAGATAAAGGACCTTGACGAAAGCCAGGGAAATTATGTTATCTTGCTCTAATGTGACACAATTTGTAAGCAGTTGATGGCATCAAACCTAATTCCAGACTGGGGTCTCCTACTGTGATGCCACACATAATTCTATCTTGAATGATGCCTTCCCAGTCCTCTACTGTTCCACATCTAGGTCCCCTCTATTTCACTCATCTTGTAAATTGCTACAGCACCTGTTTCTCTATTGCCAGAGCTGCCCTAAGTAAGTTGCTGATGTAAATTAGGTGAGACACCTTCCTGGGCTGGTTTCCTAAAATGAAAGAAGGTCTCTCAGATCACTTCTTTCATCTCCCACCACACAGTCAGGATTACAATTACACTGAGGCAGTGACCCAATCCAACCTAGAATGCCATGTTCCACCATGCTATGCTCTATTAATGGCCCACACACTAACATTTATTAAGAACATCTCTCAAGCCGGGGCCAAAGAAAAAGAAATCTCTCCAACCCAGAAGCTAATTAACAAAACCATCAGCCATGACACCTCCCCTCTTCTCCATATACGTTTCTTCCTCTGGCAGCACCACCTCCCCAAAGTGTGCATGCTCCCCTTGTGAAGATCTGAACTGGACACCAACTCACTACCTGGCAATTCTAAGACAATACCCAAGACCGGGCTGCAGGGAATACAAGGAAAGCTATCACCTATGCTACACTTCTACTAAACTAAGACACATAACAAAAACGGATCCTCAAAAAACAATTATTTTTCAAGCAAATCTTCTCTATTTTTCCCCAAGATGAGAAATTTTTCCCATGCAATAGAAGAGAACTATATATAAATACCATTTTATTTAGCTCCTTAGCTTGTAGCTGATGGGTTTAAAACACGTAAACATGAGCATATCTTTTTGTTGCTGGCTTTTTTTTTTTCCCCTCCTCCATTAATCACCTTCTCTCACCCTCCAGGAAAACCAAGTAGGTGGGCAAAAATTCCTGGATGTTTGCTGGAAGGTACTTAGAACACCCACACCCTCAGACAGAAGAAATACTTTGAGTCTACATAAATAGGAGAAAATCTGGTTACCAAGGAACATTAATATGAATAACAATAAAATATTTATATATTGAGACAGAAGAAGATGTTACAGGAAAATGGGAAAGATATGTAAGTACTAGAAAATCTCAACCTGAATCCTTTACAATGTATTTTCTAATGATCCATTTACACATCAGTCTCTCAAGTCATCAAATCCATTCTTCTTCATCTCAAGGGATGTTTTCTAGGGGCAGAAAACAACATGAACCTCTATTATCAAACAGCTGCAGAGAAGACCAGACTCAAATATATACCTGCCAGGCAAATTAAAATAGCCACAGTCTTTGTCACAAAAAGCAATGTATTCATCTCCAGAAGCAGGCAGACGTAACGATGCACACAACTGCAAAGAACTATAAAACTAATTAAGTTAACCTAACATCCTTACGCTGTAGGTACAGAATACAGTTGACCAAAGACTCACATCCACTCAGTCACACTCTGCAGGTCTGAGACAAAACTACTTCTTTAAACACACTTCTGAGAAGTCTACATTTGCAACAGAGATGAAGTCATTGATAGGAATCTTTGGAAAACTACATCACAGAAGAAAAATAAATGTGCTCCCATGTTAAAGATACAGCAGGAGACAGCCTCTTTTTAGATAGGTCAAATATAATTCAATGACATAAACTGATGGCTTATTTTGAGAAACACATGAACAGTCTGTTTTTTGGCAAACCAAAGCAACTGCTTCTAAAGATAACTTTATTAAGAGTCAGTCATTAATTGTTGAACTGTACATAAAATACATGTTTAGGATACGTAACATTTACATAAGAAAAAAAAGAAAAATTTGAATATAAGGAGGTAATACATATACATATATATTTTTTTCTAAACTTTTCAACCCTGACAACTTAGGCTACATTTGGACAGCTGCTAAAATCTTTTAATGAATGTCTCTATGGTTTGGGGTGACTCAGGAAGTTTCCAGAGACAGGCAGGCCAGTCAAACTGGTGATCGGCCTGTCCCGTGAAATCTCTTTACCCAACACAGACGGCTAAGGCAGTGGCGGGACTGAGGGTTGACCAAATGAAGTCCCTGGCCACATCCACAAAGTTATGAGGTGGGCATCACTGTGGCTCTGCAACATAAACACTTGCTACGACCAAGTATCTATCCTTGGTGCATCTGAGGGAGAGAAGGAGGTGAGAGCACCAGTGTTTCTCTGGACGTGTCTCCTCTCCCATCCCATGGAAAAACAATACTGCAGCCAGCTCAAGAACTTGGTCTTGCTCCACAAGCTTCCTTACCCCGGGGATTTTAGCATCCCAGTGGGCTGTGAGCTCCCGAGAGGCAATGATTCTAATAAAGCTCACAGGAGATACACAGTAAACACATTAATCTTGCGTTAGGGTTGCGATTAGAAGCACTCAAACATACCTTATCAACCAAAGCAAAATCGGCGTACAATGTGTGAAGAGGATGCAAACCCAGAAGAGGCTCTCTGCCCCTCGAGGCACAAGTCTGTCCCATGTAAGCTGTCTGGGGGAGGGGGTGGGGTTAACCAGCTGAAAAAGTGGTACATAGGTGGTGAACGGAACAGGAATCCAGAAGTAAGAAACCTGACCTTTGGCAATGGCTACCTCTCTAGAGCTCAGTTTTCTCATCTATAAAATGAGGGTGATTGGTTCGATTACTTGGGAGGTCTCTGCAGTCCCTTTATGCTGCCTCACAGGGATGGGCACATGCCAAACCAGGCAGCGATTCTGGAGAAATTGCCGGGCGTAGTGGCTCACGCCTGTAATCCCAGCACTCAGGAGGCTGAGACAGGCGGATCGTTGTGAGTTCGAGACCAACCTGGGCTACAAAGTGAGCTCAAGGCCAGCCTGAACGGCATAATGAGACCCTGTCTCAAAAACACCAGGGCCGGGGATCTAGCTCAGTGGTCTAAGCGCCTGCCCGGCAAGCACAAGGTCGTGAGTTCAATCCCCGGTGCTGCAAAAAAAAAAAAAAAAATTCTGGAGAAATTCAGGCAAAAGGGCAAGATCAGTGTGAGTGTGTGAGTGTGTGTGTGTGTGTGTGTGAAGTCCTCATGACGAAGACCACTCAAATCAGACCTCAGAAGGTGATGAGACTTATCCAATAGACCAAAAGTATACCAGACTTGGTGAGGTCATGCGGGAAAGAAATGGAGACTGACAGAGAGAGGGATCCATGTATAATGTAACTTTAGGTATCAGGAGCAGAGGGCAGACCCATCACTGAGCACATGCTGTGCTGGCTACTCTGTGTGCTCACTATTTGACTTAATCTTTACAGTACTATTTAAAGGGATCAAAAGGGAAATTCTATACTACAGCTCACTCTTGTTTTTTTTTTTATTTGTTTTTAGAGACAGGTTCTTGCTGTGTAGTTCAGGCTGGCCTTCAACTCACAGAGATCCTCCTGCCTCAGCCACCCAAGTGCTGGGATTAGATGTGTGCACCATGGTTGATTTTTATACCCAAGGAAATTAAGGACTGTGATGCCTGAGGAGAGCTGTCAAAAGTCACAGGGCAGCAAGCAGCTGAAGCAAGGCTGGGACAAGGTCCCCTGATGCCACAGCCCATTCTCCGTCCATGGCACCACACTGCACTCGCACAGCATCAGGCAGCCACAGACAGGCCCTACGTCAGTCCTAGCCACGCCCTGCTACGTAAAGAACTGGAATGCAAAAATATGAAAATCCTCCTTAATTTTCATTCCACACATGAAAGATGTTTCAATGCAACACAGACCGTATAATATCTAATATAGCTTTTTTTTTTTTTTTTTGAGGCACCGGGGATTGAACTCACGATCTTGCACTTGCCAGGCAGGCGCTTAGGCCGCTGAGCTAGATCCCCGGCCCCTAATATAGCTTTTAAGTGTCCCTTTCACTTTACTTTCAATAGTACTGAGGTCATTTAAAAATACTCAATGTTTGGCTTATGGCAAACACCAAGTAAACCATTAATGTGTTTATTTCATTTAATGCTGTATCACAAATTCTACAAAATCGGTGCTATTATTACCTCTTCTTTTACAGGTAAGAAAACTGAGGTTGAGATGAATCACCCTCAGCAAGTGTCAAGCACGTGGCTGAGTCCTCGGTAGCACGTGGTAAAAAATATCTTCCACCACGTTCCACAAATTAGTTAAGAAATGCTAACAAGAAGAGCCATCAGGTTGTCATTAAACAAAGGTACAAGGTGCCAGAAGAGAAGGCCACATGATGGAGCGCCAAGAACAAGAAGCCCTGAAAGACAGAGGAGCCGTGACCCTCCGGCTGTGTGAGAAGAATCTGAGGGCCTGTGATTCTAAGTGTCCACAAAGAATCGAAGTCTTAGCTGGGCCTGGTGGCACACACCTGTAATCCCAGCACTCGGGAGGCTGAGACAGGAGGATTGTTGGAAGTTCAAGACCAGCCTGGGCTACAAAGTGAGCTCATGGCCAGTCTGAACAGCATAGTGAGACTCTGTCTCAAAAAGACAAGGGCTAGGTATTTAGCTCAGTGGCCCAAGCGCCTGTCTGGCAAGTGCAAGGTCATGAGTTCAATCCCTGGTGCTGCGGGGGGGAAAGAAAAAAAAAAAGAGCCAGGTACGGTATCTAGCATATAGTAGACACTAAACAACTGAAATGTTTAATGCCTTTCAATCAAGTAAACTCCAAGCTAAGAGAAACTTTAGTAAGGCATTACCTACATGCAATACACGAGATAGATTAATCTTGTTGGACTACGCTACAGGATCTACTAAAATACCAAAATAATTTATTTGCCTCCAGTTTATTCTCAATGTGACCCTAGAATACCAGCAGCGTAGGAATTGTAGGATTGCATCACTGCCATTAGGATGTGGGAGATGAAAGCCAACTTTGAAGAATGAGTAATAAGTAGTGTCAATTCCCAAGGTCATAAAGAGTACAGCCATAAAGCGCTGGATTCTGAGAAGTAAAACCACAGACGGATTCAGGCAAGGGGCTACACAGTCGGCCTGCCGCACGCTCCATTACAGATGCCTCCTGGAGACTCAGCTCTTCTGGCAACTGGGAGTTTGCTAGGTGCTCTGAGGACTGATCTGAGGGTTAAAGAGAAGACAAACAACCAGCACCTTCCAGGCAGTTACAACAGGTCAACAGTGTTAACTCTCAAGTGCTGCTAAAATCCTAGTGCTGCACGTGGAACTGAAAAGCAACAACTTTAAAATGAAAACTGAAGGAGATATAACTATTTAGAAGAAACAAAACTGGGGAGGGGGGAACCCTGCTAGAAAGTTCTCTCAACATGAGACAGCATTCTGCACAGCACTAATGGTGATGCTGAGAGAAAAGGCATTGTTCGAGCAATGACAGATCTCCTGACCTTATATTCCTTTCCAAAAGGAAATCTACCTTTTTATAATAAAAGTTAAAGGTTTCCGGTGGGTGTGTCTCAAAAAAAAAGTTTAAAAGTTTCGAATTTTACAGGATGTGCATAAAACCTGATTATTGTGACCAGATTCATCCACCCATACCATCTTTAGGAACACTACTCCTGCCAGGTGTGGTGGTGCACACCTGTAATCCCAGCACTCGGAAGGCTGAGTCAGGAGGATCACCGAGTTCGAGGCCAGCCTGGGCTACATAGTGAGTTCAAGGTCAGCCTGAATCACATAATGAGTCCCTGTGTCAAAAACAAACAAACAAACAAAAAAACCACTATTGCTCTCAGAGGAGCTGACTAGCCTCCAAATCTGAAGCAAGCATTGACTGTTTTTTGTTTTGTTTTGCGGCCTCGGGGATTGAACTCAAGACCTTGTGCTTGCCAGGCAGGCACTTAGGCCACTGAGCTAGATCCCCAGCCCTGGTGCTTTTGAGACAGGGTCTCACTATGCCGTTCAGGCTGGCCTTGAGCTCACTTTGTAGCCCAGGCTGGTCTCGAACTCACAAAGATCCGCCTGTCTCTGCCTCCCCAGTGCTAGGATTACAGGCGTGAGCCACCACGCCCGGCTGACTTTTTTTTCAATTAATCCATTACTTTGAAATTTTAAAAAAGTATATCACGACTAGCATTTTAAAAACTTAGAAAACAACAGTGCAACATATTTAAAAAATGAGAAGACTTAATCTGAGACATTTATCTGATTATATATGTACTAGCTAGGTAGAAATGTAGAATGTATTTGTTTTAATGGGCTACAGTCAAAAACATCTGGGAAAAACTGATCGAACCATGAAACATGAACAAGGAAACCAAGTCCCTCAAGTTTTTACATTTAATATACTATAAAACCCTAACAACAGATTTGCTTTACAGCATTTTTAGCCCATAAATTCAAACAAATAAATTGAGAAATGACTGAACTTTCCTGCTCCCAGATAGGAAGCAGAATTTGAGAACTCCAGCCAACACCAGGGAAAACAGAGGAATTATTGTGAGTCTCCTGTCCCCTTTACCTGTGTTTGCATTAGGAAGCCCACATGCTTTTAAGACATCATTTTTTTTTCTTTTCAGTATGTACTGGGGATAAAATCCAGGGCCTTCACCTGGGCTAGCTCCCTACACCTTGATTTTACTAAAGTTGCCAAATTTCCAGGGCTAGGCTGACACTTGTGATCCTCACGGCTCAGCCTCCCAGGATGCGCCACCACACTCGGCTGACAATCCATAAATTCGCGGCCCCTAGGAGTGGCCATGTGGCTTCACCCCTAAAGAATATTCACATAGCTTTGTTTGACAGAAAGAAAGGCAAATACAGAAAAGGTTTCCACTTAATCAGAATAAGCTAATGAACATTACTGTGCATTATACATGAAAAACGCCTCTGTCCTCAAGCTGCTTATAATCTACTAAGAGATATATGGATATAATAAAATGACACCCCAAAAGCCAAGCAAATTAGGCTCAACATCAGAGAAAGGGAGAAACAAATGAAAGGTTTAAAAAGAAGAAAAAAAAAAGCAAGCTGAGGTTATAGCTCAGCGGCACAGCACCTGCCTGGCAAGTGCAAGGTCCTGAGTTTGATTCCTAGTACAAAAAAAAAAAAAAAATCACCTAAATTAGCTTTCTAGTTTGTATGAGTAGAGTAACAATTAGCACAGTTTGTTAGAGACAAGCTGAGGCGTGGAGGGTGGGCTGCCTTTGGGGGAGGAGACAAGAGAAGAGGCGAGAGAGCCAC
>RJWT010017194.1:0-19458 GCA_004365215.1 Cuniculus paca | reverse complement strand
ACAGCTTTTATAGTATTTGGGGAGGGGGTTTTTAGAGCTAGTACATATATGGTCATTTTGCTGACAATCCTTGCGGATTGGCCCAGCAGGGGACATAGCGGTCGCTAGCGCATGGGAGGGGTAATCTTTTAAGGGGAAGCACAGGGGAGGGGTAAGGAGGTGGTGCGTGCTGTGTCTCTCGCTCTATAATGGCGGCTCCTTACAGGGGCTAGCTGGGCATGGTGGTGCGGAACTGTAATTCCAACACTTGGGAGGCTAAGGCAGGAGAATTGCTGAGTTTGAGGCCAGCCTGCCTAACAAAGTGAGTTCAAGTCCAGCTTGCACTACATAGCAAGAACCTGTCTCAAAAAAATGTATTAAGTATCTATTAGATACTTAAGTAATTTCTATTTTGCTCCACAACAAAAAGGGAAGACTGGGGGAAGAACATCAGAGTTTTAAAGATAAAATAGAGAAACTGGTGTTTCTCTGAATACCTGAGTTTGTATTTCATCCACTCATTTATACTTTCATTCAGTAAATGTTTATTGAGTACCTACTATATTTCAAGCACTGTTCTAGGAGCTCAAGATACACAGTGAACAAAGTCATTTAACCTTCTGAGCTCATAGAGCTCACTGTGCAATTAAGAAAGACAGCATAAACAAGTAAGGAAAAGAATATATAACGTTAGGTGGTGGTAAGCACTAGGAGGAAAAATAAAGCACAGAGTAATAGGAGAAAGTACTATTTAATATCAGGTGGTCATGAGAGGGTTGTCTGATGGGGTAGAGTTGAGTTGAACCCAGAAGGAAAGGAGAGAGCCAAACAAATTTCTAGAGAAAGAACATTTCAAGGCAGAGGGAACAGTACCTGTAAAAATTCTCAGCCCAGACCTGGCACACGGTAAGTGTTCTACATCGTATTTAATATTATAATTAGTCATTCTTTCCAGTTTTTATCAATGTATGCATATGCATATTTTATACATTTTGGATCACATTATATAAGCCATTTTTATAACCTGTTTTAAATATTATTTTAATAGCCTAATAATATATTAATTTCCTTGAATATACTATTACTTAATCATTACTCTATAGCTAGGCCAGAAGACTATTTCAGGTTTTTACAATTATAAATAATGTATGAACAGTTTTGCAGGTAAAGCTTCACACTGCTAAGATTTCCCCTAGAATAGCTCCTAAAATTTAAATTAGCATACTAAAGATTATACATCTCAAAGTCGCTCACTATCCTCTAATTTTTTTTTTTGTTAAGAGCAAGATATATTTATTGAGAGAAAGAAAGCTTCTATCTGAGAGAGAGACAGAAGGGGTCCTGAGCGGGCTGCCTCACTGTCCCCTAAAAGATGCTACCATTCTCTTTCCAGTAGTGGATGTTGCTACCTGCTTGAATTCACTCATTCAGTTATTGCATAACTTCATATTGATCACCTACTTTCTGGAAAGCATTGTTAGAGACACTGGAGTTGTAGTCATGCTTCATAGGGTTTGCACTTAGTGGGGTAACTCAGAAGCAAGTAAAAATGTAGTTTCAGGAAGTAATAATTGCTATGAGGAAAATAAAGCAGGGTTAGGGGCAAGACTTGCTTTGTCCAGTATGGGAGCTATTAACCACATGGAGTATTTAGCAGTGAAGAGTTGGCAAATGCAAATTGGAACATGCTCTTTAGTGTGAAATATTTACGATATTTTAAGGACATGGTTTGAAAACAACATGTAGAAGAATGTAGAATTTTTCTGCTGGTTATATGTTCAAATAAAACTTCGGATACATTGGATTCAACAAAATATGCTATGAAATTATTTTCACTTGTGTCTTTTCACATTTTGAAAGCATGGTCACTAACACATTTGAAATCATGTGTGGCTCCCATATTTTTTTTTTTTTTTTTTGCAGCACCAGGGATTGAACTCACGACCTTGCACTTGCCGGGCAGGCGCTTAGACTGCTGAGCTAGATCCCCAGCCCTGTTTTTTTTGAGACAGGGTCTCACTATGCCATTCAGGCTGGCCTTGAGCTCACTTTGTAGCCCAGGCTGGTCTCAAACTCACAACAATCTGCCTGTCTCAGCCTCCCGAGTGCTGGGATTAAAGGCGTGAGCCACCATGCCCGGCTTGGCTCCCATATTTCTATGGCGTAGCTCTGGGTTAGAGTCCCTTGCTGGATGGCTTCTGAGGATGTGATAGGTGGGAGGAGACCAGGCTGAGAAGAGGGAGCTGTCCAGAGAAGCAGCCCTTGAAGGAGGGTTGTAGGAAGAGGGGAGATGAAAGAGTAAATGCCAAAACTTGAAGTCGGACTGAGCTCAGCATAGTTGAAGAGTAGCTAGAAGGCTGGAATGTGGTGGGTAGGCTTTTAACAGAAAAATGTTGGCAGTGAAGCAAAAAATATTTCAAGTACAATGTAGGCTGCTGCTGTGGGAAGTAATCGGCTTGTGTCCTTGGACTAAATGCAGCTTCTGAGGTCCCTTTACTGTGATCCTTGACTTGTGTGTGACACAGCCAGGTCCAAAAGTTGGATGAGGCAACCTCCTACCCACTCAGATCAATGACCAATAATTGCATAAACCATTTTTAGCTATTCCCAAATCAAAACAATCTCCCTGAAGTACTTCAATAGCTTTGTAAAACTTCTCTTGGCTTCCACTCTCCTCCTGATACTATTCTATCCTTTAGAAAAACTGGACCCATTAACATTTTATATACGTATTTTTTTTTCAGTAACTTTCCATTACCTTTAGATTAAAACCCAAAACTCTTCAATGGCTCATAAGGCCACGGACCCAGCACCTCTGATCTCACCCTTGGCTTCTCTCTTCCTTCGTGCTCACTAGCTGGTGAACGTGAGCTGGCATTCTCATATGGCAAGAGCTGAGTGAGCCAGAGCGGAGAAGCAGCTGGGCTCTGAGAGGGATGTGCCCTCTGGCTGCCCCACAAAGTTTTCTGTAGTCGTGGAAATGTTCTGTACATGTGCTGTCCAGTTAGGAAGACGGACATATCTGGCCACTAAGCATTTGAAATGAAGTCAGTATTACTTGAGGAACTAATTTTTATTTGATTATTTACTTTTAAATCAATTTAAAGTTATCCACATGGGGCTAGTGACTACCATATTGGACAGGGAAGCCCTAGCCGACCCCAGGACCTGCTCTTCCCAATTGTATCCCAGCTGACATCACTGATTGACATAACTGATCTGGACCTGAGTTTGACCCCTGTACCCCATCATATAAGTGCTTATGTTGGCTTTAAGATGGTGTCCTTTATCCATACTAAAATTATATGCTTTTATTCCTTTCTGTATGAAGTTTTCCTTATAAAAATCTAGAATAGATGCTGATTATTGTCTAATGCCTTATTTTCACAAATGAGACTGTTTTATGGTTGTTTCATATTTTTTGCAGTGCTGAGAATAAAACCCATCACATGGTAGGCATACTAGACAAGTACTTTACCACTGAGCTACATTTTCAGTCTTATTTTATGGCTACATACAAGTTTTATTATGTTAACATTTTTAAAATGAAAGAATGATGTCAAAAATTTATTCAATCCATTCGTGAGAGAATCAGCAAGATGACAAAGCAAAAGTATTTATAATCACAGAGATAAATTGAATAGACGGCTGCTTACTGTCCTAAGTAGCAATAAAATTGTGGCTTTTGTGAGCTATATTTTTTTCTGCTGGACAAATGATTGCAATGTACAGTATTTAACTATATGTTAATATTTGACTTCACAGAGTCTAATCCCCTATAGAAATAGACAATCATAGGCACATTTTACAAGAGGATTGGTAAACTATGCTACCATTGCATTTATATATTTCATTAATATATTTCTTTAATTATGTCATCTTTTTCTTCAAGAAACTTTTATTAAAAAGACTCAGTTCCTTCAGTGGAAATTCAAACTATTTTTCTGCTGTTTATTTTTGAGGAACAACTGACAAACTATGTTTCAGCCTTAGGTGTTTGGCAAAAATTTTGTAAAAACTAAACAATGTGAATCTGTCACTTAAGGAAAACAGGTGACAATATTAGCCATTTAGTCTGGCAAACATGAGGTCATGAGTTTGACCCCCAGCACCAAAAAAAAAAAAATTGCCATTTATAAGAGTCAAGTGAAAATTTGAATTTTGGAAAACTTAAATCCACTGCCATAAAATTAATGGCTCTCTAATTCTGTGTTCATTTGTTTGCTTGTTTCATTTGTTTGTTTTTTTGAGACAAGCTCTTGCTACGTAGCTCAGGCTGGCCTTGTATGCACTATGTAGACCAGGCCCATACTCTTACTTTGTCCCTATTTCTTGGCACAATGAGAAGGAAGAGTCATTTCCCATTTCCATAAAACTGAAGTTGGCTACTGATTTCAGATACAAGTGAGAGATTCAGAAATACCAGGTAGCTTTGTGTCCAGCCAGCCTTGCTACCCATCAGACCTCAGAATAGGCTCACGTGGGTGGAAGTATTGGTGACCCATGATATGATACACTTGGGCAAGTGCCTAGTTGGCGCTGTCCATCATTCACTGAGGAGTTTTACCAAAATTCAGGCAGAGACTGAGATTCAAAGAGAGACTTTTTAGGATAGCTTTTCCATCACTGAGACATAATCCCTGACGTCCACAACCCAAAGGAGGAAAGTTTCATTTAACTGATGGTTTCAAAGATTCAGTACATGGTTGATTGGGTCTAAGGCAGAAACCTCATGGCAGAAGAGTAAACTAGCGCAAATCCCCTTAGTTCTGCCAGGAAGCAGTGCAGGAGAACAGCGCTGGAAAAGAATGGGTGAGGGACCATAACCATCTATAGTACCCAAGGTCACCTATCTAAGGCTCACCCGTACACACCCACAAACATGCTTTTCCTAATCCAGTGAAGTTGACAAATTAGGATTAATGGTCACAATCCACCACTTGTCCACTTCACACCCAAACATATCTCCTTAAACCATACTTAATCTTCAATAAACATAATAGCAAGTTCATATTCTGTCTAACATAATACAGCTATCCCAAATACAATCAGAAAAGCAATAATCCCTTTGCTTTACAATCTGCTATGCTTTTCCTAATCTGACGATATTGACAAATCAGGATTAATGGGAACAGATGTCCAGACACTGATTTTTATCTTTTTCTTTTGTATGAGTATGTAGCTCTTAAAAGGTAATTTTGGTTAAACACTAAGACAGTATGATGTGTTGCTGCAGCAGAAAATGTTCTACCCCCAGCCAGTATATCTCAGTTTCTCAGTTGCCTTGGTTCCTGTTCCAGTTCCGGTTGCTCCTCTCTTAGAAACACTGGTCACTGATGCGTAGCTGGTCACTATGATGCACATTGTATAAACCAACCAATGCTGAGAAGCCACTCTGCCTCTGTACTCCCTGCTTGCTTATCCCACTGAAGCCCTGGACCACTGGAGATCAGGGCCGGGTATTCGGGAATGATCCTGATCAGTGCCTGTCGATGTAAATAAATCTGGGTGTTGTTTTGGTGTTTCTGTTTGCTGTTCCATCATGAATGAAAAGATTGTAATTATAGATCTTGCAGGTCCTTTTTAGTAATGAAAGCTCTAAATACAAAAAGAGCTCTGGTACAGAAAATAAATTAATGTTCTACTGTGCACGGTCCCTGGAAGTATACATCTCTTCTCAGGGATTTTGAATTCTTTAATTTCATGAATTGTCGGCCTTGGCCAGGAAGTTTATATCCCTGGTTCAAAAGTCCTTTACTTTCAATGTCACATCTACCTTTTACCAGGCTTCTGGCTAAATTCAAACATCAGAATGAGAATCTGCTAGGAATTTGAGCAGAGATTTTCAAAGTGTTTTAGTAGGATGCTAGGTTCCAGAAAAAAAAATCCTTTAGAAATGCTACAGGAGGGGTGAGGGAAGACTGGGCAGAAAGGAATCTAGGTCATGTCTCTATTGCTGCCTTTAAATAAGGCAGTAGCGCATATCTAGAAAGTGGCCATGCAAACAAAGGGTGCGAATGTGGCTCTCAGACTCAAGAAATCATTTATACCACTTTTCCTCTGTCAGCTCCCAGGACATGTACCAGTGTGTGCAAAGTACTGGGGACAGAAGAATGCATTGAATGACACCAGGGAATGCAATCAGTCAAACCTAGAATGTGAGAAACTCTACAAAGCAAATAACCAGTTTTTCAACAAAGAAAATATCAAAAGATAGAAAGAGGTAAGGGAAACTTAGATTAAAATACTGGATACATATCAATCAATTGCAATATGTGAAACATTGGTTGGATCTTGCTTCAAAACAAATAAATAGCACATGCCTGTAATTCCAGCACTGGGGAGGCAGGGGGCAGAGAATGACAGTGAGTTTGAGGTCAGCAACCAGCCTGGGCTATGAAGAAGAAAGTTCAAGGTCAATCTGAACTACGTAGTGAAACCCTGTCTCAAAAAACAAAAACAAAACAAACAAAAAAGCCACCCCAAACCAACAAAACAAACATACACAAAAAAACCAAAACCAAAAACCAAAACAAAACCAAAACAAAAGCAAAAACAAAAACAAAAACAAAAAACTAATAAAACAAAACAAAAAACAAAAAGTCGATAAGGCAATTAGAGAACTCTGACCACAGACTGGTGAATGAACTATTATTAGTTTTTTAGGTATGATAATAATAATGTGATAATAGATTCAATTATCCTTATCTTCAAGAGATATACACTGAAAATTTACAAATGAACTAATGTTGTACTGATTAGCTTCAAAATAAAATAGGTTGAGAGAGGAAAGTAGGTAGTTATATAGATGCAAGATTAGTTAAGAGTTGTTATTCTTGAAACTGGGTGATGGATGTGCTTGTGTGTGCATATGTGTGAGATCTTTGTATAAGTATCTGTTGATGCTTCTGTTTGAACTCCTCCGTAATATGAATTTACAATGTTTATGAACTGTGAATGCACAATTAAGTTTTGAAATGTTTTTTCCCTTTCTCCTATGGTAATACTTCAAATTTTATGCCATCTTTTTGTAGCCATTACTAAAAGGTTTCTGTCCTAATAGATTGCTGGACATTACAGCAGCGGTGTAGCCAGACCACCAGCCCCTCCCTTCCTAATTACAAGTTCCTCCTAATTACCAGAATTCCCACGTCACTGGTGCCCACCCCCAAGTGCCATCCCCTCTCATTTGGAATACTTTAAAAGCCCAGTGGAGACTGCACCTCATGGGGAAAATCGCCAAGCCACCTAGGCAGAACGTTTTTCCCTCCGCGTCCTCAACCCCTCCCCCAATAAATTCTTCCCTTGGATAAATCCTGCTTTTCCACTGCGCGGAGTACTCTAATTTCTGTTTCTCTGCGCCGCTCTTAAAATAACCTAACAATTACCACTATAAATTTTTAAAGGAGTAATTATTTATGTACCTAATTACTTATATGCCCACCTACAGCTTTTAGTTTCAATTACTATGCTTTTTTTGAGGTCATTTATTCACTAATTTGGAATTCTGTGGTTTTCCTTTTTACTACTTAACTTGTCTAATCTTTTGCAATCTGGGTGTTTTCTTCAAGTTCATCATCTTCCTCACTGATGAACACATAAATAGATACAGATGTATAGCTTAAAGATTAATTGTATTTATTTATACTATAATTTATTCATAAGTATATTACAAATGTATTTACAGTACATATAATATAAAACGTAAGAATTATATGTGACCTATGTGTGATATATGGAGAGCTAATCTATGTTGGGATACAGTTCACGCTGTGAATACACATGCATACACATGTCATCTATGTAGAGAGGCTTCTGAGAGATGTAATTTGTCTTCACAAGTTGATTTTGCTGTTTCCATTATTGATTTGCTTTGGTACATGTGGTTTTTGCTTTATTGCATTTTATTTTTATCCCTGTATTTTTCTTTTGTTTTTGGTACCAGGAATCAAATATCCCTGTACCCTTAAAGCTACAAGTTCTCTCTTAACTTACTGAGAATATAAAAAACAGCTTTCTAAATTTTCCTACTTTCCTTTATTTATTTATTTTTTTAATACACCAGGCATTGCGAGCTCATGCTTGCCAGGCAGGTGCTTACACCACTGAGCTAAATCCCCAGCCCTTGTCTTTTTGAGACAGGGTCTCACTATGCCGTTCAGGCTGGCCTTGCACTCACTTTGTAGCCCATGCTGGTCTTGAACTTGCAACGATCCTCCTGCCTCAGTCCCCTGAGTGCTGGGATTACAGGCGTGAGCCACCATGTCTGGCTTCCTTCCTTCTTTTAATAAATTTTATTTTAGTTGGGCAATTTCCTTCTATCCCTTTATTTTTCTTTTCATCTTTTGCAAATATCTCAGTTTGTTCTTTCTTTTCTAATCATCCTGAGCTTCGATGATTTTGAGAAATTACAGATACAAAGTCCTCACTTAGCATATTTGAGTTGAGGGAGACCTTTTAAGTCCAGAGTCAGAGAGAGGACTGAACAGACTGAAGCTTGTCAACATCTGGAGCTGGAGGACATTTAGGACATTCCAGATCCCATTCCTGCCTTAGGTCCCAAGTTTAAAGAATGCAAATGTGCAAGACATCAGCAGTGACAGCAGGCAGCATGGAGCAAAGCAGAGCACAGGAAAGCAAGAGTACAAGACAGAGAGAAAGAGCCAGAGCCAGAGCCAGAGCCGTCTGTGTCTTTACCGTATAATTCTTACACAGGTTGTTATCTCATATTTACATTCTTACATAGTACCATAGCCAGCACTTGTGTGTTTACCTGTGTTAAATCATGGTTACATAATTGCATCCCACTGTGCACCTGTGCTAGACAAATGGGGTCATGTCCTCAGGTGTCCTAAGATACCCTTGAGCTTTGAAGTAGTCTAAGCAGTTCCCTACACAGGCCTACCAGTGTGTCATGAGTGTAGAATCTTTAACTCTAAATTAATTTTGCTGACACCTTCATTTTATTAGATCTAAACTAAAAGATGAAATTATTTAATATACTATATTTGCAAGTATCTTCAGTTCTTGGGAGAGAGTCATACAAAAATATGATTTTGTTGTTGAAACAAAATTTTTTACTTTTTGTAAAATGTGCTAATAAATATCCCTAGTTAGAAACAAATAATTTAAAGTACAGAAATTTCAGCTCACTACTAAGCTGAAAGACTGACTGAGAGGCTTGCATTCCTTCTAAGGCTCAGCTTTTCTGCTCAGAAATCTTCAGTGGCCCTAGTTCTAAGAAAAATATACCCCGAATCTCTTAGATTGGCATTCAGAGTCATGTTTGATTTGTCCTCAACTTGTCTGTCTAGTCTTATTTCTAATTTAATATCAATCTAGCCAACACTGTAGTAAAGTTATATTACATCCCATTCCTTGCATCTACCATGTTTTCTGCTGTACTCTTATAAAATCTCACCACTTATTTTTTTGTCCCAATCTTGCTGGTCCTCACAGTACATACCTTGAAGCAGTAGGCACTCTCTAGATGCTGGTTAAGAGGTTAACACAAAGAGGTGTGTGTCCTAGAACTCACTTCTCTGCCTCCTAAGTAGTGGGTCTTAATTCTGGGCAGCTAAGAGATAAAAAGTTAACTTCATTAGAAGGATTCTGGGAAGCTATAGTCTCTGAAAAAGGAATAAGGCAGCGAGTTCCAGAACCTTCTCAGAGTGAGATCAGAGATAGCATAGGTGCTGGGAGAATGAGTATGACAGACTCAGCTGGGATTGGATATCTGACCCTAATGAACAGACACCAAGGCTGGGGAGGGTGTCACAGTGATGATGTGGCTGTGGGACCATCTGTTCCTTACATAGAAGGCTGGGCAGGGCAGCCTCCCTGAGAAATGCATTGCACTGAACCCCTATACCCATTTCCTTACTAGTTACATAGATACTTCTTTTTAAAAAATATTTTTGACTTATGAAAAGAGATATAAGCAAAAAAAGATTTGCGTTATACTCTCAAAGTTGAAAAACATGACTCAGAAAAAAGGTTTCAAATTGCTGGCAGCAAATACGTTTTAGGAATTAAAATAAGTTATAGTAGGCTCTAGCAATGAGAATAATAGATAGTACTTATAAAGTAATTCTTTTAGTTTTTTAAGACTGGGTCTCACTATGTGGATCAGGCTGGTCTTGAACACATTATGTATCCCAGGCTGGCTTCAAACTCAGGGTAATCTTCCTGCCTCAGCCTCCTGAGTGCTGGGATTACAGGATGTACCACGATACCCAGGTACTTACAGATTATTTCAATGCCAGGCATTGGCAATATTCAAAGTTCTCTACATATATTTCATTATTTAACCCTCATAATACTTCCTAGAAGTCAATAATATTACTAATGTTGCTACTACTGTTTCTATTATTTTGGGGAAGAAAAATTGAGGCAGAAAGAGTTTAGTATAGTGCTACTTAAATTATACTTTAGTACAGTGCTACCTGGTGCCAGGAATAGATCTTTATAACTGAACTGAGACAAATTACATATGGATACTGAGATCAAATGATTAGAACTTTTAATATTAATTGGATCCGGTAGTTTATTTCTCATGAATCAGATAATTTAGAAAAGTGGACTTGAGTTTGAATACCTTTGCACTTCTGTTTTTATCTTTTTTATGAAACTTTCTAAAATATACAAAGTAAACTGCTGGGTTCTGCTCATATGGGACTCTGTCAGACTTAATGTGGCACCTGCCCAACATGGGGCTGGGCCCTAAAATGACAGTGTGTCCCTCTAACACTAACTTCCGTGTTCTTCTTCCAAACCCAAAATAAACTTCCTGCTCTTCTTTTGCTTGCACCCCAAAGATCCTCCAATCCTCTCCCAATGCCATGATCCAGTCTCCAACCCCAGCCCAACTCCATGAAAGCCGTTCCCCAGCTTCCCCTGTTTGAGTGTCCTTGCAGTCTCCAGCACTCCTCCTGCAATGGCAATAAAGGCTTTTCCTTACCTCTGTCTGTGTCTCCCAACTGCGCCCAAAAACCTAACATAAACAGTAGTATTAAAAAGTCCCTTTTAACCTGTGTCACCCCACTCTCCAGGTACTGACAGTCTGTCATTTTTTATGGGTTAAACTCATTCACTCTCCATCCACCATTTGTTATTCTTCAACGTTCTTTTTTTAAGATAAAGTGGACATAAATTGAAGTGCAACAAATCTAAGTTGTAGAGTTTGGACATAAATATACATGTGTCATCCATACCCTTATCATAATACAAAAGATCTCTATAGCTCCAGGACATTTCCTTGTGTCTCCACCCACTTAACCGCCCATTCCCTTTTTGGCAGCTAATGTCCACTTTTGTTTTTTACCTTAGATATGCTTATTCAAGAATTTCATCTAATGGAGTTGTGCAGTATGCCCTGTCTTAGGTCTGGCTTCTTTTTTTCAACATAATGTCTTCGAGGTTTTTCCATGTTGTTGTATGGCTCAGTAGTCTGTTCCTTTTTATTGACTATGCTCCACAATTTGTTTATCCATATTTTTCCTGTTGATGTGGATTGTTGTGAATAAACCAGCTATGCAGATTCTTGAACAATTGTATTAGTGGGCATTTCTT
This sequence comes from Cuniculus paca, assembly GCA_004365215.1. Taxonomy (NCBI): domain Eukaryota; kingdom Metazoa; phylum Chordata; class Mammalia; order Rodentia; family Cuniculidae; genus Cuniculus; species Cuniculus paca. Next base: position 7,908 of record RJWT010017194.1, on the reverse strand, counting down.
TTGAATAAATACATATAAATGTAATTGCTTGTTGTAGCATCCACAAACTTCAGCGAGCTGTAAGGCTGTTTTGCGAAGTAGTTCTATCATTTTACCTCCTACCAGCAATGTGCATAAATTTTCATTATTCCATATCTTTGCCAGCACTTGTTGTTGGTAGTCCTTCTAGTTTTAGTTATTCTAGCTGGCATATGGTAATACTCATTGTAGCTTTCACTTGTATTCTCCTAGTGACTAATGGTGTTGAGGTTATTTTTGAGTGGTTAATGGTCATTTTGACCTTTCTTTGTGTTTTGCACCCTTTTTAAGTTGAATTGTCTTTTTATTGATTTGTAGGAATTCTTTTTTTTTTTTTTTTTTTGTGGCACTGGGGATTGAACTCACGACCTTGTGCTTGCCGGGCAGGCGCTTAGACTGATGAGCTAGATCCCCAGCCCTGGTGTTTTTGAGACAGGGTCTCACTATGCTGTTCAGACTAGCCTTGAGCTCACTTTGTAGCCCAGGCTGGTCTCGAACTCTCAACGATCCGCCTGTCTCAGCCTCCCGAGTGCTGGGATTACAGGCGTGAGCCACCACACCCGGCTTGATTTGTAGGAATTCTTTATGCATGCTGTAATCAAGTCCTCTGCCACATATGTTTTGTACATATTTTATTTCAATTACTGGCTTGTCTATTCATTTTAAAATAATATTTTGATGAATAGAACTTTAATTTTGATGTTCAGTCTACCCACTTTTTTTGATGGTTATTACTTTCCATATCACATCTTTTTTTACTCAGATCACAAAGATATTTTGCTATTTCTTCTAAAAGATTTATAGCTTCAATTTTTATGCTGAGATCTGTATTTCATATTATATTAATTTATGTGTAGATGATACAGGCATTGTATATTTATCTACTATAGCAAGTTAACCTAAAACTTAGTAACTGTAAACAAGAATAAATATTTAATATTTCAGTTTCAGTAGGTCAGGGTTGTGGCTCAGGCTTATGAACTTGCAATCAAAATGTCAGCTGGGGTGCAGTCATTAAGGCTTGAATTGGCTATAGGACTTGTTGCAAGAGGGCTGACTCACATACAAAGTGAGGTCATTGTTGAACAAAAGATTTTGGCTCTTTACTTGGTGGACATTTCCATAAGACTCCTGGAATGTAGTTATGATGTGGTAACTGGTTTCATATGGAGAGAGATCTCAGAGAAATGAGAAGGTTTCAGCACCTTTTGAGACCTACTTCATAAGTCACACAGTTTCAGAAGTCACCTGTGTCATTTCTGCAATACTCTGTCAGTTACAATGGGCAACCAAGTTTGATGCAAGAGCCTGTACAAGGGCATGAATATCAGGACATGAAAATGGTGAAGGAGCCTTGGAAACTGCTTACTTTTCTTCCTACATCAACGTCTGGTATCATTTGTTCAAAACGCTATTCTTTCTCTGTTGGATTTTTTTGGTACCATTATGAATGATTAGTTGGTTTAACCAGTGGAAGTCTATTCTTACTACTATTTTGTTTCAATAATAACATTGTTTTCTCATATCATTACCACTTTTTGGATGATTGTAGTTTTATAATAAATCTTAAAATCAGACATATTCTTTCTTCCAAGTTGTAGCTATTTTAGAGCCTTCATTTTTCCATATGACTTTTATAATAAGTCTGTTAGTTTTTATTAAAAAGCCAGTCATGGTTGTGTATTGGAATTCACAGATTCAGTAATTAAATTTGGGAACAATTGAGATCATGTTATTCAGAATGAGGAAACTTCTTGCTTCCCAATCTGGATGGTTTGTTTTCTTCTTCTTCTTCTTCTCCTTCTCCTTCTCCTTCTCCTTCTCCTTCTCCTTCTCCTTCTCCTTCTCCTTCTCCTTCTCCTTCTCCTTCTCCTTCCTCTTCCTCTTCCTCTTCCTCCTCCTCCTCTTCTTCTTCTTCCTCTTCTTCCTCTTCTTCCTCTCCTTCCTCTCCTTCCTCTCATTCCTCTCCTTCTTCTCCTTCCTCTCCTTCCTCTCCTCCTCCTCCTCCTCCTCCTCCTCCTTCTTCTTCTTCTTGCCTTATGGCACTTGCTAGGACAAAGTTGAATAAAGTGGATAGAGCAGACATTGTTCTTGATCTTAGGGGGAAAGATTATCTTTCACTGTCAAGTGTAATGTTAGCTGTTGGTTTTCATGGTTGCTTTATTAAGGTTGAGGAAGATTCTTTTCTATTCCTAGTTTGCTAAGATTTTTAAAAATCATGAATAGATGTTGAATATCTCCCTCACCTCACATCTATGTGTGCTTTTTCCTTTATTTGCTTACAGTGGCCGATTACACTAATTCATTTTCAAATGTTAAACCTTAAATTTTGGGAATATATCCTACTTAGTCATGCTATTGTTGTTTTTATACCTTGATAAAGTCTATGTGTTAATATCCTGCTAAGAATTTCTGTCTTTACATCTATAATATTGATCTGTCATTTTCTTTAACATCTTTTACTCATTTTGATACCAAGGTACTACTAACCTTATAAAATGAGAAATGTTCTGTTTTCTAAAAGTGATTATGTAAGATTGATTTTTTATTTGCTAAAATTCAGTAGTGAAACATACATGGTAGAAGTTGCTTTGTGAGATGAATTTTGATAATGAACCAGTTTATATAACAGACATAGGGCTAAACAGGTGATCAGTGAATCTTCAATCAGTTTTGATAAATTGTATATTTCAAGAAATTTGTCCATTCATCTCAGTTGTTGCATTTATTGGCATCAAGCTGTTCATAATTATTTCCTCGTTTATTCTTTTGGTATTTGTAGTAAAATTCTCTGTTTCATTCCTAACATTGGTATTTTGTGTTCTTATTCATTTTCTTTGAGTCATCTCCTGGGAACAAATGAATTTTGTTAATCATTTGAAAGAACCAAATAATTGAGTTCTTATTGTTTTTTTCTGTTTAATCAATTTTTTTCTTAGGCTTATTATTTACTTCCCTTTATTTATTTATTTATTTATTTTAAAGAGAATAAAAATCAAACAAAACAAAAAAGAATAAAGCTAATCAGAGCAGAACAATGAAAGCAATACAGGACTTCAAAATAAAATGATAGGAAATCAAGAATGGCTACCATAATGTGCCTTGTTTTCTTCAAAATAGCTGTCCATACCATCAGACATAAACAAAACAAAACAGAATAAAACCAATCAAAACAAAAGAATGAAAGTGTTTTTTAAAGAGAATAAAACCAAACAAAATAAAACAGAATAAAGCCAATCAAAACACAACAGTCAAAGTGATATAGGATTTCAAAACAGGATAATAGGAGATCAACAATAGCTAGGAAATCAATAATGCCTCTTGTTATCTTAAAAATTGCTGCCCATGCCATCAGACATAATAAAATCAAACAAAACAGAACAGAATGAAACCAATCAAAACAGGACATTGAATAAAACAAAACAATGAAACAGAACCAAACAAAACAGTGAGAATAATATTGGATTTCAAAAACCATACAGAAGGAAATTCCTATATTTGCTACATTGCATATTGTTATCATGTTAATAGATGCTCAGACTACCAGCCTTAGTTCTGCAAAGTCAATCCAACAATATAAACATTAAATTGTTTTGGTACGTCAGTTGCTATCAACTCAGCCTGTTCTCTGAATCAGCCAGTTGCTTATGGGGCTGGGGTTGGGAGGTCTGTCCTTGTCTCCTAGCGTGTGCACTGATTGGCTCACAGGAAGGGCAAATTGGCTTCTGGTTCTTCCTGTTTCTCCTTCCACACCCAGCATGCATTCCCTTGACTCATGGGAAAGACAAATTGGCTTGTTTCTCCTCCTGGGCCCTGCACAGCTTGTGCCAGTTCACAGGAAGGGTGAATTGGCTTCTTTCCCTTATTTATTTTGAATTGACCAATATCTTAATCTGTTTGGGTTGCTCTAACAAAATTTCATAAACATTTATTCTTCACAGTTCTGCAGGCTGGGAAGTTCAAGATCAAAGCACAAACAAGTTCAGTGTCTGGTAAGGGCCTGCAGTGTCCCCATGTGGGTGAAGGGCAGATAATCTCTTACCAGCCTTTTTTAAAATAAGGGCACTTACCTTATTCAGGAGGCCTCCACCTTTATGACCTAGTCACCCTGGAAGGTGCCACTTCTTAATACTATTGCACTGAGGATTAAGTTTCAACAAGAATTTTGAGGGACACTAACATTTATTTATTTTATTACATAAAATTTATACCATTTATGTGAGCAAAACCCAAAAAATTCCAAAGCAAAATTCTGTACATACATCCTTAATATTTAAGTGATGTATTGATTTAAAATATAGCATGATTCATGTACAGACTACTCCTTTTGTCTGGCCCATATAAGAACACTGCCTTCAGTCCAGATAAGAGTCTTTGAAAGGTATATACATTACACTTTTCTATAAAGTTTTCATATTCTTTGGAAAGTGTTCAGTTCTTCCATCCGAATTCAAGTAAAAGATTGCTTTTCTCACACCCACTACTCAGAATTTTGCAGACGGAATGTTACAAAAGTCAGGGATTTGGGAGTATAAATTTTGACATATCATCCTCTCATTTTTGGAAGAAAAAAACTCTTAAAGATTTCCTTTTATGAAAGTGTCTTCAGCTTTCACTAGCTAAAGTAATTTATGAGGGCCAGGGATTTAGCTCAGTGGCATAAGCACCTGCCTGGCAAGTGCGAGGTTGTGAGTTCTATCCCCGGTACAAAAAATAAAATAAAATAAAAAAAAGAATAAATAAAAAAATAAAAAAAGTAATGTATGGCTTTAAAGCTGTTTAAAATAAGTTTAAGAGGACCAATTTAAAATTTTCCCCAAAGTAAGCCTCATGTTAAGCATTTACTATTGGTAAACTAGATTTATGATTTCTCATAAAATTATTTTGATAAATTTAGACTTTTAACACACTTTTCGTGCATTTTTGTTTTTTTGAAGAAGAATCTTGTTATGTTGCCTAGGCTGGTCTCAAACTCTTGGGCTCATGTGCTCTTCCTGCCTCAGCCTCCTAGGATAGCTGGGACTACAGACTATAGGGAAGTGGCAGCAGCCCAGCTCTAAAATATTCTCTGATGAGAGGGAATACTGGAAGTACTGGGGATTGAACCCAGGGAGCACTGAGCTACATCCTCCATCATTTTTACTTTTGAGACAGGGTCTCACTAAGTTGCACATAGGCTGGCTTCAAACCTGCAATTATCCTGCCTCAGACTTTGGATGAAATATTCTTTTTTTTTTTTTTTAATTTGAGAAAGGGTCTTGCTGTGTAGTTCATTGTGGTCTTGAGCCTACCATGCAGCCCAGGTTGGTTTCCAACTGGAGGGGATCTTCCTACCTTAATCTCCTGAACGGGGACCATAGGGGTGTGCCACCATGCCTGACTTGGAGCAAATTATTCTTAATAGTCATTTGTCTGGCTATAAAGCTCAGCTGTGCCATCTAAAAGAGGTTTTGCTTCATTCGGAATAACGAAAAACAGCATTTATACTTGCATAATTCATAAAAAGAAGTGTGTATGGGGAGAAACAGGCTAAACAGTTCTTCGGCTACCAATTAACATAGTGTCTTTATGCTAAGATTTGGAAACCAAAGAATCCATAAACGCATCATGCAAAGTCAGTGACATACTAAAGAAGATAAAACAATCACTCATTTAAAGCCCAGTCAGCAAATTTTCCAATCATACTGCTATTCTCGTCTCTGGACAAATGTTAGTTTTGCATTATTCCTAAACTGAACAGCTCATTAAATTAACACTGAAAATTCGAAATGTGGACACTAACATTTAGACTGTAGCCATCAGTTCATCTTTTTCTAGCTTCATAAAGTAGGTCATCATACATTTGGCTTAGTCCTTTTGCCTGTTTCCAGGATCAAATATCTGCCACCCAATTTAAAAGAGGAGAGACTTATTCTGGCTCATAATTTAAAAGTTTCAGGCTGTGCTCGGGAGGGGTACACAGCCAGAAACATCCCGGTGGAGAGTACTGGGCAGCAGAGCTGCAGCTGAGTAGCAGAGAGAAAAGGGAGGCGCTGGGAAGGGAGAGAAACCCTTCCGGGTTATGGCTGAGGAACTCCTTCCTGTTAGACCCCGCTTTCTACCAGGCCCTCCGCAGTGCCTCTGTAATTCAGCCACCTTTCAAAAGACCCGCCTCTGAGTGCATGAGGCCTTGGGGGATATCTAGACATAAACCAAGAAAGCACTCAGTAAAAGGGAAAAATAATGAATAGATAATTCACCAAAAAAGAAGTATGAGTAGGAAAAGTTCCACTTGCTAGTAAATGAGATTCCATTTTTTTCCCCAACCTGTTATAAAGGAAAAGATTGTCCAAAGTCATTACTTACAAGCATTTGAAGCAAAATGGGCGTTCTTGTTTTGGCTGGTAAGAGTACAAGGTTGCAAAGGAATTTAGAGATACAGAAAGAAACAAAGGAGACAGCGGTCAAGATGGCTGCTTCTCATCCTGAGTCTTCACCTAGGAGGATAATTGAGTACACCTGCTCCTGAGGTGAGTTTCAGGCTGTTGTTTAGAGGTGGACTTTGAGGAATACCATCTGGAGAGGAAAGGGAGGTGGGGTGGCAGATGGCATGCAGGAGGAATAGTTCTGGTCTGTGAAGGGTCAGCCTCTTCCCAAAGTTACCTGTTCTCTCTGGCACCCAGCACGCTCATGCTGCCCTTTCGTTCCTGAGGCCCTGCTCTTGGCTGTGCATGCCCTGTGCCCAGGCCTAATCCTGCTCTAACAGGCATACCACTTAGTGCAACTAAGAGTTGCTCACAGAAAATTTAGCAACCTGAAGTTATCCTGGGTGAAATTGAAGTTTACTTGGGGTGGGTTTCAATCCGCAGGTACCCTTGATGACTAGGTGATGCCCAAGGAGTCTTAGCATCACAAGAAATGCCTATTTCATAACAGAGACATTGATACTATAGGGGATGATTTCAAAATTGGTAGCTGAACCAGGGCAGTGTCTCGTGTTGTTTTGTAGGGACGAAAGGTGTTGGTATAATCTTAGTCTCTAGCCCAAAATTGTTAGTTTATAAATATGTATGTATGTATGTATGTATGTATTTTTTGGTTTGTTCTAGTAGTGTTTAAGGAAACTTCCTCACCATCACACAAAATAGAATAAAATAAAAAAACCACATCATAAGGAATACGCCTTGCTTGGTCTTGATTTGTGTAATTGTGGAGCAAGAAAGAAGAGTACAGGAATAGTTGGCTGAGGGACTGGAGCAGGGGACGAAAGTATGTACAGTGTGAGAGAAACATAGTGATTCTAGTGGGTTTAAAAGGTCTGCTTGGAGGTAGTAAATTTCATGTTTGCTTCTGCAAGGCATTTACATTTTCCTGAGGCTCTAACAACACTTTCGATAGTGAGACTCGCTTCTCCTTTCTGGACTATGTTACCAATTACTAGGATTTCTGGACTAAGAAAAGTGGCAGGCAGACTTTAAAAAACACATTTAACCTGACAGTTCAGGTGAAGTTTAACATTAGTCAGCCGGGCACGGTGTTGCATGCCTGTGATCCCAGCACTCAGGAGGCTGAAGCAGTGAGGCAGGAGAATCACTGCAAGTTCGAGACCAGCCTGGGCTACAAAGTGAGCTCAAGATCAGCCTGAACTGCATAGGGAGATCCTTTCTCAAAAAAAGACAACAAAACAAAGCAAAACAACAAAAATCATTAATCGAAACTGTCATACAACGTAAATATTTTTCCTTTTGAATAAGGCAGCTTGTCTCCTTCAGATGAAAACTGAATGATTAATTAGCTTGTTGTTATAAAAGGAGACAATTATTACAGTATAGTTGAATTTCCTGTTAAATGTATTACCCATTGTAGTCCATTTGGATTTGGTGTATATTTTCAGGCACACATTCATCTTTA
>RJWT010017193.1:0-19463 GCA_004365215.1 Cuniculus paca | reverse complement strand
TACAAAAAAGTTAATCAGAGCTGGGTGTGGTGGCACACGCCTGTAATCCCAGCACTTGGGAGGCTGAGGCAGGAGGATCCTTGCAAGTTCAAGACCAACCTGGGCTACAAAGTGAGCTCAAGGCCAGCCTGAACTGCAAAGCGAGACCCTGTCTCAAAAAGACCAAAAAAAAAAGTTAATCAGAAAACGTTTTTTAAAATTTCAAGTGAAAATAAAATTAAATTGTGTGAGTTGTTTTTCACTCTTTTGCAACCATTTGTTAGGTATTTTATATGCACACAAATGTTTAGACATGCAGATAGATAGATAAACAGATGATACATATTATTATAAATCATATATTCGGATGAGGCCACAGCCTGAGGGAATAGCTGAAACTCACACATTCCAAAGCCAGTCTGGTAATTTCCTCACTTACACCAGGAAACTTTTGTATGTCTCCTGTCCGTTGCACCATATCCCTAGGGTTGTGACTTCCTCCAGGCACAGGCTGTGCCTTTTAGGTGAGGGTTATGTCCTCTCTCATACTATTACATGCTGGAAAGTATTTCCTGTTCCGTGAAAAATTTGGCCACATCTCCCTATTTTGCAGATCTCTGAATTTAATCATAAACTTGTTGGGGATTAATAGTGAGAAGGATAGTTGGATAAGATCCTGACCCCTTCTAACTTGATTAAAGAAAGTCGACATAATATCTTTCTACTGCATTTTTCTTCAAAGATATCGCAGACCATATCTGCAGTTAGACTTTGATTTGTCTTCCATTGATTTGTTCCCTAAAGTTTCTCAAACATCAAGAATAGATTATGACACAGTAGAAGATACTACATGATTAATCTTTGACTCTATAATAAGCAATAATTTCTCTCTTTTTCTCTTTCCTCATTTATTATAATGTTTCTCTTTCTTCATTTACCGTAATGTTAAGTACATTTTCTATACTTTTACTGTTGCAATTCTTTGAGCTCTATCAATCAAATCAGAAAGTCTCAATCCAAGGGACATATTTGGGGAGACTTAAAATACTGATACTTGTCCTGAGACCCATTAAATTCATTCTGAATAATTTGTGTGTGACTCAGCTTTCTGCATCTCTTAAAAGTACATCTAGACATTCTAATAATCACCTAGGGATTGAAAAAATACTCTTGTTATCAACCATATTAGTTATTTTTAGATATATTTCATAACATGTATAATTATCATACAGTAATTATAAATTGAATTATCTGATGAATTTATTCATCAAAAGCAATTTGATAGCCATACTTCAGTTACTAAGTGAAGGTTTTAGAAGTAATGTGTAATTTTTTTCTGAATAAAAGATAAAAATTTAAAGTATACAAAATAGTGATTTTGCCTCCATGAAAAGTAGTTTGTAGTCATTAATAATTAACTTAAACAATTTGAATTATTTTTCTATTGTAACTTAAAACTCAAATATATTTTTGCTGTAAATATATTTTTCTCTCACTCTGAACTGAATTTTAGTATGATCAGATTTACTACTGTTCTGTGTAACATGAAGTTATTATTGAATCATCATAAAATCTAGAGAATATAAATGTAAATAATAATTGATGTCCAAGTTTATGTGAAAAACAATTAGAAACACTTAATAGGCGACTTTCAGTGTTTGAGGTCAGTCTTACCTTTGTTTTCCTCAACATATCATTAATCTCCAGATATGTGCTTTCTGATATAAACTCAATAACTGTGGATTTAAAACTTCACATATCCATCAGTGACACAATAGAAAAGGGCAGAGAGTGAATAACATGATTTTTTTAAAAAAAATGAATCTACTCTTGCTAACTCCTAAACTTCCTTATCTATATATCCTCCCTTCTCCTATTTTCTGTAATTGGCCATGTTGCTGTTGAAACCCACTCTGACCGAAGTCAACCTATTTAAATGTACGCACTAGCTGGAACCACGCATCTGTATCTCTTTCACTGTCACCCATATTCCAGCTGAAACTGCCTTTAATTTACATTCTACATTTAAGCAATTAGTGAATATTGTGTACCATGTTTTGTACTGGGTGTGGGAAGGCATTGTTAATGCTTACATAAATAAATCCACTTCATCTAAAGCAGGGTCCTTTAATTTTGAGAAGTTTTATGCTCACTTTTTTGTTTCAACTGGTTCGAGTATTTTTCATACTGCACTAAAAGCTCCAGAATTTACAAATTCAGTTAAAAAGAAATTCGAGTTCACTTTAAATTTTCAAAGCTTTATTGCCACCCTGTCACTGCCTTTAGTGACATCTGACAAGATAATTAGGATCAACACATCAGCAAAGAGAAAACAAAGGTTTAATTGACTGCATCCTTAATCAAAATCAAATGTTACATGTATTGACTTGGTTTTCAAAAAAAGAGATTGAGGGACCATGTAAATTAAATCTAACACATCGCCAGTAATTGGGAAATAGAATGAAAAAAGAGGTAGAAGCTACAACAAGCATCTTTAATTGTTTTTGAGAATAGGGAATTAATATTGTACTGTTTCCTTGCAACACCTAAAGCTAAGCACTGGTTGGATCATAAAAATGGAGCGTAGCATTTATTGAGAGCTTGTTAATTGCCAGATATTTTCTTCAGGGCTTCATCTACATGAGTAAAATAATATAAAACCTTATGTAGAGATGGTATTAGTATGTTTGTTTTAGAGAAAAATATATTGTTCTTTGAAGTAAAGGTTGCATAAATTTACTAAATTCAGTAGATTGCAAATTGACAGTCTTAGTTTAGGCAATACGATTCTAAAGCCAGTTAATAATCATCATCAGTATTTCCTCCACCATTCTTAACTAATATTTATTTACTTTGACTCAGGTTTTCTCAGTATGTCAAGATAATCTTGTTTGCTGCAATTCAATTCTATTCTTTTATTTGAGGAGAAAAAGTGAAATCAGAAGATGAGAAAAACATATTATGTGGAAAGCTCACTTCAATAAGTTTCTCCTTTATCAGGTATCCAGTTAATACTGACACGGTGTCTGATTTTCTAGAGTCCAGCAAAGAGGATTTTCCTTTCATATCTAATGCCACTGACCTGGTTTGTTAGCTTTGCTTTCCCTCACTAACAACTCTGCAGCTGTGTGGGGAGAAGTCACACTAAGGATGAGTATCACTCCCAAGCTTAACCTTAGTTCCAAAATAAGCAGTGACCTTCTTAGGTAAAGAGAAAAAAAGAATAGAAGTGACTCCGAAATTTGGAGCTGGTCCACTACATTTTACACAGAAATTATATCAATGAAAAGCGGGGGAAAACCTAGATGATACATATGGATAAAAACGTATCAGCTCAGGTACTTGGATAAGAGTAAGATCTCTCAGCATGTTAATACCTTGATAAACATAAGTGAAGAAAACTATCAACATAAAATTGTATATAATACCTTTCTATATATTTAACTTTACATATTTGTCAAAAACACTACATAAAATTCTTTAGCAAGTATATTAGCATGTGTTACATAGAAAAAAATACAAACCAATTTTTCAAAGAATGGAAATCTTTAGATGAGATGTTCGAGAGATCTGTGTTAGCAGAACTGTATCACACCATAATTATTTTTCTTTAAAGAGTTTTCATAACTTATACAAAAATTATATTTAAAGTGAAATTACTTCTAGATAATGCAGTGACTTTTATTAAACAAATCTTCCTGGACAGAACAATAACATCTCAATAAAACACAAAACTACCCAAATGAAAATAGCCGTTGCAACATGTCAGGGAAATAGAATACAGCTATAAATGGAAAGGCTAAAGTTCAGGAGAGATGGGAAGCACATTAAGGCGGAGCATATTTCCCTCTGTTGTACCCCATCAAGAAATGTTCCACGTCATTGCGCTGAGATAGAGCCAGGGACTGGATTTCTGTGTGCCCCATGGTTGGCACATGAGTGGCCAACATTGCTGTAAGGAGGCAACATTGGTCCTCAACCCAATATTCTATTTAAAGTCTTTTGTTTAGATGATTGCCAATTCTTATGTTTCCTGGGACCTGAAACAAATACATATATGGAGAAGGCAAGGTGAGGTGCTAAGGGTCATAGTAGAAATTCTAACAGTCTATAAACACTAAAAAGCTAGTAATCAAAATTCACTCTGAAAGTGGAGAGTTTTAACCAGCATCCAAACATTTGCAATGAGGCCACTTCAATCCTGGGCCTTAAAAGTAAATAAAAGCTAGAGCAAGAATATCTCACATAAAATTTTCTTTTTTGCAGCAGCAGCAGGGATCGAACTCACAACCTCACACTTGCCAGGCAGGCACTTAGGCTGCTGAGCTAAATCCTCAGCCCTACACATAAAATTTTAAACTTGACAATGATTAGGATACATAGCTTAATTCAAAAATTAATTTTTCTTGCAGCATAGGCCATCACTTAGTATCTTAGGTTTTCACATAGAATGTTTAAAATTTAAAAAAAATTTAAAAAGGAGAAAGCTATGCACAGGTAATAGAACTAAATGGCCAAATTTCCAACAGCAAGTAGAAAAAAATAAAAACATGAAAGATTGTGATATTAGATATATTAATTTAGAGTGTTTTGAAATAACCACGTTTGAGGCAAGGGTTGTAGATTAGTGATAGTAAATTTGTCTAGCATGCACAAGACTTTGGCTTCCATCTTCAGCACCATGAAATAAATAAGTAGATCAATAAGTAGAAGCCAGACATGGTGGTGCACGCCTGTAGCCCCAGCACTCTGGAGGCTGAGGAGAGAGGATCACTGTGAGTTTGAAACTAGCCTGGGTTACAGTGTGAACTCAGGACCAGCCTGAACTGCATAATAAGACCCTATCTCAAAAAAAGAGACCAAAAAAAAAAGTAGGTAGCTAGATGAGATCGACAGAAGATAGATAGATGGAGAGATAGACTCTGTGGTAAGTACCAGAAAGCAGAAAGACATATTTAATTGGAAAGCATTGAATCTGCACAAGTGAAATAGATATTTACAATCCAAAATATATGATACATAAATTTAGTATTTAGGAGATAGGTTTGATAAATACAGAAGAGAGAATTATTGAACTAAAAGAGGTGAGAAAAAATATCAACTATAAAAGAAATGATAAAAGATGGAAAATATATAAAGATCACAAGTAATACATAAAATGACATAAATTGTTATTATACATGCTAATTGGAGTCCAACAATGAAAATGAAAGGGGAATGTAGTGATTTTGTGGAATTACTTGGCTTAGATCTTCTAAATAAGCTTAAAATAGACTTCAAGTCAAATAGGGAACATTGTATATTTCATCCACTGTAAATTTAAAGAAGCAAACATTAAAAACACATAGAGTAGAACTTCTAAAATCCAAATACAAGGATTACTAGAATTAAAAGCATTTTTTTCAAAAAATGAAAAATAAGAACAAAACCCGACTTTGTAATAGAAATTATGCATGCCAAAAGATAAATTAATCAAAGAGAACCTCTGGGTAGTCACCTACCTTGAACACTGTCTGCAGAAAAAAATATTTTACCAAAAGATCCAATGTAGGGAAATATGAGAAAGACAGACACAGTAAAAGATAACATCATCAATAAACCAATAACAAAAACAATATTAAATGAATTTTATTAGACTAAAGAAAAATAATCCCAATTGCACATAAGAAAAAAAACAGTAAAGAACACAAGAAGGCATGCTATTAACATATATGTAAATGACTGTCTATGTAAAATATTAATAATAGTTTTTTGTAGGATATCAAGCATATTTGAAATTACAATATTTGCCAAACCAGCATAACAGTCACTAGGGGGAGTAAATGGAGCCCAAAAGTGAAATACTAGCCTTGATCGTGAAATGGTGAAAGTATTAATTTATAAACTTTAATAAGTAGTAAATGCTGTAATATTATTACAAGAATGTATAACTAATATTACGAATGATACTTGAGTAATTCACATGCTAAGTACAGTCTAATTTAGTAGCATGCTGGGCGTGATGTCCTGTTGATTATTACTCAGCTTCGGAAGTCTGATGTTAAATGTGACCTTGTCTCTGCTCTGTAGCCAGGCTCCAAGGAGGAGGAAAGAGTAACGCAGACGCTGTGGGGAGTCTCCTCCCTGATGCTAGTGTGGGAGGAGCAGCTGGCTGTGCTCAGTAAAGCACTGGTTGGGTGCAGTAGTAGACCCATGGTCTGAGGCTGCCTTTATCTAACAGATCATTGGTGATCTTTTCCTGAGACAACACCAGGAAAACCCTCCTGAATACTACTGGGTCTCTTTGAGAAGTTCTACTGATAATCATTCAGGGATTTCTTTCCTCACTTAGCAAATATTCATTTGAATGGCCATGCCATAACAGCTACTTTTCTGTGATCTAGAGAGGTTGCAATAAATGAAGGCAGAAAGTTGGAGAAGAAAAGACAAGCAACTCCATTTGTAAGTGCCTATTGGCCAAAAACATCAGGAAGAACCATAAAACCTGCTAATAAAACACCATGCAATGAGGAAGGGGATAGCTGGGCCTCTAGGTGAGGTTCTTGGAAATGCTCATCTGACTAGGCAGCATCTGTGTGTCCAGGGACAGAGCATCCAAGGTTGGCTTCGTTCAATGTGTTTATGTGCAGGAAGAGACAATAAGGGTAGAGACAAAGGAGGGAAAGCTGAGAGATGTGCCTGCGCTGGCAATGCCAAGGAGATGGTATTCTGAATGTCACAGTGTGCCACTGGAAAGTTCCACATGCCTTTGTGTGCGGTTCTTCCAAGGACAGCCAATGCAGGGAGAAACAAGGAGAGGAAGGAAACTATGAGAAAGCTTCAAACAGGCAAGTGATAGAATATTGGCAGCAGTGGAGGCAGCGAGAGGTTGTTTAGGTTGTAGATAGTAGATAGTCTTAGGTGTGATCAAAATACACCACAAATATTTAAATATAAAATATTTATTAAGGTAAAAGATACCGCTATTAATCCCCCTCAAATTACACCCCCTCCCTCTGAAGAGACTTCCCCCATCTTTCCTGGCACTTTCCGAAGCAGTTCTGGAAGTCTTCTTGCATGAGGACTTTAGTGTGCTGTGGTGGCAGCCGATGTCCTGAGTCAACTGAAAACTGTACCTTTCATGATGGTTTTGACTTTGGGAAGAGCCAGATATCACATGGTGGCAGATCAGGTGAATAAGGTGGGTGAGAACACACTGCAATGTTTTACAAGCTTGGCTTCCTGTTGGATGGTACTTGGTAGACGCATTCAGAACATCTTTTCATCACCTCTGTCAAAGACACCCACGAAAGAGCACTTCCAGAATTGCTTTATATCCTTTAAAAATTTTTATGATAATCCATGAAAACATAAATTTGATGTGTGTCAGTTAATAATTTTTATGTGTGTCATTTTACCACGGGACATGGTGTGACTCTTAAGTACAGGAAGCAGAAAGGCAACAAGAAATGTCAAAGTGCTCTATTAATGCAGACACTGTCTTATATTAAGACTATACATTAGAAAATAGGTTTTCAAGTTCAGAATTATCTTAACTTTTGTTCTCTAACATATTGCTTCAAAATGTATACAGTGCCTATAATCTTCTACCCATATAGATTTATTTTTACTAAGGTGCAGTGAGCTTACAGTCATCCCAGAATCCCCAACAACTAGAAATGGTACTTCTTTCTTATGAAAAAGAGGATGCAGGGGATGGATGGGACCAGACAGGGTAGATGACCATGAAGGAGGACAAGGGTTATCACTGAGGAGGTCTTTCTTTTCTTATCTCTCATTGCCACCTAACCTTTCTGATACACCTTCAAAAAGATCATTTTAGAAACAAAATAAATAGAGATGCATAAGAAGCCCCATATGTAGAAATTTCATGTTTTTCAAAAAGTGAAACATACATAAACAATTCTGAGGTTCATAAAGGTAAGATGTTCTTGCTCATTCATAAGAACCCTAAAGCAAAAAGATGATAAAACATAAACACATTGGATTATGCAATGATACTGATCCAGTGTTACAAAGGTGTCCTGGCTGTCTAGTTAAAAAATAACTCATTAGTTCTTTAGTGGGAAAAAAAGTGAGATTGCCATGATAGATCATGAATTCACTTTAGAGGTCATTGCATTTGATGTCTCTATATCATATTTAGCATTCTGATTCCAAATGTGTAATTTTAATCATTAGCAAATTGTATTTCTTCATATGCACAAAGCATCAAAATCCTTTCTGATATTATTATAACTGCAAAAAAATGATGAAAACTGTACGACTTTTACTAAAAATATGGAGTCTGCTGTAAACCAGTTGTGTTACAGAACTTGTGTCCAAAGAACAGGAGAGCCTCTCTTCCTGACAGGCCTTGAATTAATTAATTGTTTATTTCCATAAGGCATTGAGCAAATGACTCATAAATTCATGAAAAAATATTAGTCAGATTCTTCCTACTTAAAATAATTTTAAGTAATAAATATTTATTTTCTGCATTTAGTTTTAGTCTTTTTTGATTAAGATTTTATTCCTATACCTATGACCACTTATGTAAGTTTTCTTTGAGGGATTGTTGATCTAATGATAACAATTGTTTGGCATTAAATAGAGACTATACAGTAGTATTTTTCAGAGGTGTGCTCCACAGTGTATTTACCAGGTAAATAGCGTGCATTGTAGAACATTGTCTTTATAAGCTTATACCTTTCTGCTTGTCTCCTTTAGACCAGCCCTCATGGACTGCAGCACTAGCCTTCTCTTGAAAATTCATTTTAAACTTTAAATGTTCCCTGTGTCATTATAATTACAGTCTCATTCTTTTTCATTAAATTATTTTCTAGGCACTCATTTAGCATTAGCATTGTGCATCATTATAAGCTAATCAATTTGACTGATTTTTCCATAAATTTCATCAGAAAGTAAATGCCACATGCTCTTAGTTTCTAAATACTGTGTTGCCATGGATTCAGCGATTATTGTTAGGCAACATGAGAGACATTTTGAACCCAAGTTCAATAAATCCATGATTTACAACTTGTTTCACAGGAGAAAACTTTTTAGATAATGAAGTGATAAATGTCACATTGTTGAAAAACTGACACCACATAATTTTTAGTGGGTCTTTACAGAAATAATTGTTTCAGATTTTGGAATTTTGACATATAGGTATATGCTAATACATGTATAAATGATATCAATTCTCATAAAATTATAAAAACAAAGTTTTTATAAGCTATGTAAAAGTCATGTTCTTTTTTGTTCAAAACTACTTTATTCTTCTCTTCTAATTATTTTTTTCCAAAGTCTTTTATGGTGAAAATGTAAATAGTTAGAAGGTCCCCATCATCCATAAGTTTTCTTCTCTTTCGAACAAAAAAGTAAAATCATAATCTTTTTTCTTTTCTTTACTCCTGCAGGACCAACCTTCTTCTACCACACTGTTCTTTGTTCTAAATCAGATGAATTTTCTCCTGGTAGTCTGTGATCAAAACATTGCATTTGCTTTTTCTTCATAAGGGTTCCTTCTTAACTGACCATGAAATATAATTTTTTACGCTCCCACTAATATCTTCTTTCAGGTATCTTATCTTTGATTATGTTTCTTAAGAATATATGGAGAAAATAAAATATTATACATAAGCATTACTACTGAAAAATAAATCTAACCATGCAAGATGTTACAGACCTGTAATTCCAGCACCCTGGAAGACAAGAGAGCTCAGTGACTTTACAAGACCCTGTCTCAAAATTAAAAGAACCGTGATGAAATTCAGTGTAAAAGCTCCAAGTTCAATTCCCACCACTGCAGGAAAGAAAGACAGATAGAAAGATGTATAGAGAAAGAAGAAAGAAAGAAAGAAAGAAAGAAAGAAAGAAAGAAAGAAAGAAAGAAAGAAAGAAAGAAAGAAAGAAGAGAGAAAGAAAGAGAAAGAAAGAAAGAAAGAAAGAAAGAAAGAAAGAAAAAGAAAGAAAGAAAGAAAAAAAAGAAAGAAGAGAAAGAAAGAGAAAAGAAGAGAAAGAGGAAGAGAAATATGTTGTATTGGTAAAATATTTAAATTGAAATGAATTAATGCAGTTGTAAACAAATAGTAAAACTTCAGATTGAATATATATGTTATTATTATAAATTTGTCTTAAATTTGATATTTTCTCCAAAAGAAGGATTGATTTGCTAATAAAACCCCTCCAACGTTTTCAACGCCATTTGCGATTTTTATTTTGTGTCCTTTTGAATGATTTCTACAGTGTTTGAAAGTCAGTCTGTCCTTTCCTATGAATGAGATCCCTTTACCTTTACTTCCTTTTTCTCATTAGCTGCATTTCTACTCTCTTAATATCCTGGATTATCTTCCTCCTTTACTCTCCTTCTCTTAGCCCAAATTTGCTTTGATTGAATCATCTTCACTCATTACTTTATTGGGGCTTTTTTCTTAGACTTTACTTGTTTGTTTTCATTTTGCTGAAAGTGACTGAATCATAAATACACTATTAGGAAATTTCTATAATATGGCTGACCATTTTCAATCACCTTTCTTGTTAGATGGTGTTTTCCTTAATCCGATCCCTTTCTAGTCATGGCCTCATGATTATTACCTCTTTTATTTATTGATTCCACATCTCTACCTATGGTGGTCATATGGCTTATTTTTTTAATAAACACTTTTGTTACCAAAACAAGAATACCTAGAAATAACCAGATCTGTTCAGAATGTGTGGTATGGTCACATTACATCATGAGGAGCAGGAACTGAAGACAGAGCTCAACCTTTTGTGTTTAGTGGTCAATAGCTATACAATTGTTGCTATTTAAGTGGGAAAAAACAAACCTACATGCAGTGTAAGCAGACACATTTTCTCCTTTCTTGAATCCATTTTGTCAGTTTTAAAACTAGAGACTCATTGAGTACAGAATAGGAAAATTAAGGGATTTAGTAGGAAAACTCCCCTTTTAAGGCAAGAATGTGGAATTGCAGTAAACCAATGAAACATGAAATTTTCTTTCTTTTTGTTTCGAGACAAGGTCTTGTACTGCAATCTGGACTTGAACTCACTATGTAGCCCAGGATGGCCTCAGACTTGCAGCAATCCTCCTGCCTCAGTGTCCCAAGTGCTGCGATTTTGTAGGTGTGCACCACTGTACCTGGCAACATTATGGAATTCTTGAGCCAAGGGTCATCAGATATCTAGGACAACAAATTCTCATCATGAGAAAAGTAGTGTGGTCTATGTCTTGGAATAGGCATTGGGGCAAAGCATGAGATAATATCACACTAAAAATTAAGACTAATAAGGAGTCGGTTAGCATAATTTAATAAAGAGTCCTTTGTTTCCTAAAACTGAAGTGAATTGTAGCAATATGGTGATGACTTGGTAATATGATATCCAGATTATTAAATGATGGAAAGTATTCATCAGTATTATTGACTTAATATCTGGCATATTATTTATTTATTTCATTATTTATTCATTGTTTATTTTAATTCACTCATCCAGAACTAAAAGATCATAGGCCAGAGTGAGTATGACTTGGTAAACTGTGCTTTCTCAATTGAAAATCTTTGCAAGAACTAAAATTCGGACACAGTATTGCAGTGACCCTTGTATAATGGGGCATTGATGTCCTATTTTAACTCAAGTCCATGGGAAATTATAAAGGTCATTTTTCAAATTATTTCTAAATGGCTGGCTACCACCAGGACAAAATTTATAAATCTTTTATTTATCATTCAATTTTTTTATTCTGAGAGAGAAATCACTTTTTATGCAAAGACACTTGGGCATATATATTTATATACATATAATTTTATCTTATTTATGCAATATGTATTTAATTGGCAGTTATTTCCAATACTACAAAAAGTTGGTTGTCTTATATTATTCCAAGCACTAGAAATATATTGAGCAGTTTTAAAGATGGTTGCTATTTCATCTGCTAAAGAAACATGTGCATCATATTGTTTAAAACAAAACTCAAAGTATGATACAACAGCATTAATTTCACTTGATCATGACTACCAAGAGCTATAGAGGCTGGGGTTGTGGCTTAGTGGCATAAATGCCTTCCTGTCAAGGGCAAGGTCCTGAGTTCAATTCCAGGTACCAAAATAAATAAGTAAATAAATAAACAAACTACAAAATTATTGGTTGATACTTCAATATGAAATAACTTATGTGTCATGTTTTGGTTAGTTGCAAAAAGTGGTGAAAATCTGTTCTCTACAAATTGGTCCAATTATTGACAACAAAATGCTAAACTTTATATTCATTGTTTCATCTCACTAATGATCATGAAATTCAAAAGTTTTAGCTTCTTCATCTGGACATCCATGTGTATCACCATCTGGGAACTGCTTTGTTATTTGTGCAAATTGTTGTATTTTCTGCAAAGATAAGTAAATATTTAGTAATATCATTATATCACTTGTAATAGAGTTAGTTATGATGGAGAAAAAATGAATAAACAACTATCGTGGGTTGTTAAACAGATGTATTTTAAAATTTTGAAATAACTCTAAGTCAATGTGTAGGCTTGGAACATGCATAAAAATAAAACACTCTAATAACAAGTGTTGAGATTTATAAGATTTAACGTGGTAATAAAAAAGAATGCTACAGATTGTAAGACCTGAGATTTAAACAGAAACTTAATGAAGATTTAATTAAAATACCTTATTCCCAAGTTGAAAAGACGGATATAGAAATTCAAAAAGGTTTCATACTCTGGTAAAATCTCACATTTATAGTAATTGGATCAGATTTCAGACCTGAGTAACTAATCCTGCTTCTTTCAGTTTCTTGAGATTTACATTTTAGTTTCTATATCATATTTAATTTATATGAACTGAAATTAAATTCTGTTAATAATAACCAATTGCAATTGAATTTAAGTATCATGTACTCACGAGTTTATATATCTGAAATATATGGATTAATAAGCAAGTTATGGCACAAAAAATCAAATAAATCTGAAAAGAAAAAAGCATTTGATATTTATTTTGCTCACATTTTAAACTATGTGTTCATGATATCTTTTATACTTTGTCATCAATACTTGCTTATTATATTTCTAGAATTTTTCTGTTATTTTAGTAGAAAAATAAATATTCCCCTTTGACCATATTTAGTACATTAATTTCTAGTCTTTTTTTTCTCAAAATACTACCAATAGTCTCTCAAAATTACACTTTATTTTAATTGTATGGATTAAATATAACAACAAATTATTCAGTTCATTCCGGGGAAAATACAGTTCATTGATATGTTGAATGAACCTATTTATTATATCTTCCTATCATTTTTACTTAAAATTTTATTTTATTTTATTTTATTTTATTTTATTTTATTTTTTGCAGAACCGGGAATTGAACTCTTGACCTTGCACTTGCCAGGCAGGTGCTTAGGCCGCTGAGCTAGATCCCGGGCCCTTACTTAAAATTTTAAATGAAAGAAATTACTGTCACAATTGAAACAGAATATTAAATTTAAATATTTACATTCACTTTAGAATGATTCATTTAGTGTATGTAAGATATGCAAAAATTTATGCATTTGTTATGGTAGCAGTATATATAAACAAGTAATAACATATGACAAACTCTATTATATTGTGATTAAAAACAGCTGCAGCAGCCTCATTCAGAAAAAATGTTACAATTTTCTTAGCAATATAGAACATAATCACGATCTAATTTGTAACAATTGAAATAGCTTTTTTAAAAGGTTTTTGTGGAAGTAGGTACCCATTACAGTTAAAATTATAAACCATGTATCATTAGAGATAATATCCATATTAAAAAATGAAAGTCTTCATTCTTTTAGGACATTCTTAGGATTTAAGACAATGTTTCTTGAATTGTACACTACACAGAACTTGCTACAAAGCAGTTTAATGTTATTGCTTACTGTTGTGTGCACAGAAAAAAATAAGACTACATAGTAGCTGAATTTCAAAGTTTTGTGAAAGGTTATTTATTATTTGAAAAGTATTTGGAGGATGCTGTTTTTACAGGGTTATAAAATCTTTACCATAATTTAAGAGATATCTAAAATTTTCTTTTTTGATATGTTATTGCAATAGTTAGGCAAAGAATTCATGAGATTTTCTCTAGGTAAGTTCCCAGATAAATGAGAATTCTGTCTAAATTACAATGTAACAGACCACCCATATTTCATTAACAACATTGAAAATTAAGCAACAATAAACTATAATTGTTGAGATGTGAATGTACTACAGGATGAAAACTATCCCAGAGAGATACACCAGCAATGTATAAGAGACAGAGGACTGATGCCTGGTGCATCTATCTGTGGTGAGAAGATCATTTCTAACCCAGATTCTTTACATATAGTCATGTACATTCTGAGTGTGGATCATTAGTGAATGCTCTGGGAATTATGAGAACCTGGCTATGCTGTTGACAAGCAATCTGCGTTATTACCAGTTCTTTTTCTTTCTTAAATCAAAGTAAATCCCTTGGTAGTGAGCCACAACTTTAAACTGAGATCGAGTTTCAATCTGAAATCAAAACCACTGCTGCTAGGAGAGACGAGTGTAAACTGCTGGGTGGTGATAGTGATGGCACTGATTTCAGATCTGTGACCTAACATGTAATATGGCAAAGTCATTTTGGTGTAGTCGTTCTGGGGGAATTGATGAAGTGCTTCCCAACCTACAAACTGAAGAATGAAAGCCTCATGTCAGATTAGCAGGGACAAGGAATTTGACAAGAAAGCTTGGATCCCTGAGGGCCACACTTTTACAGTGGTAGGATTTGTTTCCTTCATTTAGCTCTGCAAAGATTAAAAATAGATATGTGTCAATGTCTCACATTTCCTAAGAAATTCCAGATAACCTATAAAATTAATTTATTTCATTTTCAAAGAATTCTTCAATTCATTTGTGAGTTAAAAATAGCTATGGTTTTTACCCAATTATTACTGTTCAAGTAGAAATTGTCATAGGAAAAATTTGAAAGAGTTTAAACTCTCAGAGGTAAAAGGTTTTACGGGTTCCGTATTTCAAATTAGTTCCTCACGTAGCCTTTTCTTCCTCTATTTTTTCAGATTTATACATTTCATAAATAAAGTTTGCTAATTTTAAACATAGAGTTCAATGAGCTCTCTCTCCCTTCCCTGTTCCCTGATTGCTCCTGCCCACACAAACACACACATAGACACACACACACACATACGCACATACACACACACAGAGTTGGGTGAGCATACAAAAATCTAGAAATGTGAGCATGAACTTTATATTTTTCCTCTTGTCTCTCTATTGCCAACGAACTGCTTCCGACATGACTATTAACAACCACTGCTGTCACTATAAAGTTTATTTAGAATTTCATATAAATGAACGTATTAAGTATGCTGCCTTTTGTGACTAGAGTCTCAGCATTATGCTTTTCAGATTTGCCCAAGTTTGTGAGTATATCACTCTCAATTTCTCTTTATTGCTGAATATCATGCTATTTCATGGGTTTGCTTCAATTTGTTCATTCATTCATCAGTTAACGAATATCTGTGTTGTTTATGGTTATTATAAAGCTAAAACTAACAACAAAAGTATTTGGCTAGATAGTCTTCACATCTTTTGAATAAATAACTGGGGTGTAGCATGCCTATTGCTAGGGTATATGCTATATGATAAACTGAAAAATTATTTTTCAAGGTGGCCACCATTTTGGATTCACACAAGAAATGATATGTAAGAGTTCCAATTGCTCCATGTCCTTGACAAATTTGGTATTGTATTTTTTTTTTGTGTAATCCACACTGCCAGGCATGTAGTGATATTCTTTTATCTTACCATATTTTAATTTGAGTTTTCCAACAACCACAGGCTTGAATATTGCTATGTTTTGTGTCTAGGTGGCCCCCCAAGTGTCATGCGGTCATGGAGCCCACTGAATCTAGCTTTGTGATTGATTCATTGTCTAGCTCTGGGATTAGCACTGGAATTAGTGATGTGAGTTCTGCACCTGCCCAGGGGTGGAGCCAGCATACAATATAAGGGAAGGAAGAAGGCATGTTGCTGGCTGTTTTGCCTCTCTTTTACCCTGTTTGCTCTTGCACTTTATGGGCCGCCGTGAATGGCTGCCTTGGCCACGGCACCCTGCTTTGGAGCCAGCTGGGTATGGACTGAAGTCTCCAAACTGTAAGAAATAAGCTTTTCCTTGCTTCACTTTCAGTGTCAGGTATTTCGTCTCAACAATGACAGAAAAGTAACCAGGACAAGTATTTTTTAATATTCTTATTTGCATTTGTTTATCTTCTCTGGTGAGCTACTGGTTCACATCTTTTGTGCATTTCATCTGTTGTTAGTCTTCATATTATTGTATCACCGAAGTTCCCAGAACCTTTGCAGACAAATTTTAAATAAATATTTTCTCACAATCTGTGACTTGAAGGATTTTGTTTGCTTAGCTAAAAAATGTGCTTAATATTTTTATGGACTTAAATCATTTTTCACTCAAAAGTTCTTAGCTTTTGTGTCTAATAAATCTTTAATCCAAGGAAGTACAGATTTCTACAATCCTTTTAAAATATTTTGTAGATTTATCTCATAGATTTACATCTATAATTCACTTTCTCTTACTTTTATATGAGATGATATTAGGATAGAGATCATTTTTATTATCATTAATATCCATTTGCTCTAGCACAATTTTTGAAAAGGTCATATTTTCACCAATTTAATTGCTTTGATGCCATTTAAAAAAATCAATCAGTCATTTACATGAATATATATGTGTGTGTGTGTGTGTGTGTCTTATCCTAACACTTCACTGTTGTTTTTAAGGAAGATTTATGTTAAGACTGCAAATCATGTAATTAGAGTTGCACAATTTAATTCTTTTTTGAAATTGTTTTACATAGTTTTAGTAGTGTGTGCCTCCACGTAGTTTTGGATCAGCATATAAATCTCCATAAAAGTGTATGTTTTAATTTTGACTGGAATTCCTTGACTGTATAGATCAATTTTGGAAAATCTGACATCTTTTCTACACTTTCAAGTAGTCTAATTTTATAGTATGGAATTATATCTAAAGCTCTTAAAAGATAAATAATAAGATGAACAATTCAATTTAAAGATTTTGAGTGACCACTTTTTCAAAGAGATGGGCATAGTGGTGCACACCTGTAACCCCAGCACTTGGGAGACTGAGTCAGGAGGATTGCCAGGAGTTCAAGACTGGCCTCAGCTACACAGTGAATTCAAGGCTAATCGGAACTGTATAGTCACACTCTGTGTCAACCACTCCCAGCTCCCAAAAACAGTATATGTGAATGACAAAACAGCAAAAACTGCTCAAAACAAAAGAACAATTGGGATAGGGAAAAGGGGAAAAGAAACAAGGGAAAAGATTATATATATATATATATATATATATATATATATATATGATAGATAACTATACTACTGATCTCTGTTATTCATCAAAAAGTACACTTTGTGCTTTCACTGTTTCATCGTTTGATCATTTTTTCATGCATATATCTTCTAATCTAAACAACTACTTTGAAGATAACAATATGCAATATATTAACCAGTGTAAATCTCCTATTATTTTGTTTTGAAATCTTGTATCATTATTTTTATTCTTTTTTCATTTTAAAATAAAGAAAGTTAGTGGAAATATTTTCATGGAGATTAATGGCAATGCATCTTTTACTGTGATTTTTTTTTAAATTATAAAAAAGATAATATCATTAAGTTCATTAGCCATTACATATTTTAGATATGTGTTTGTGTATGTACGTTAACCTTCATAAAAGGTGTGGAACAAATGAAGGCTATGATTTGGGAAGAAGAGAAAACTGTCATTATCACAGACAATATTGCAATAAATAAAAAATTGAGCCTCCAAAGATGTTCTTGTTTAATTGTCTACATAAGAATCTGTAAATGTGATTAAGTCAAGGTGATTGTTCTGCATTATTTGAGTGAGTTTCATGTCATCATAAGGATCTTCAAAGATGGAAGGGTGGGCAGCTGCAGAGCACTGTGACATCGAAAAGACTCAATGGTCGTTGTTAGCCTTGAAGACAAAAGGAAGTGACAAGCCAAAGTACGTGCAGAGCTACCAGAAATTAGAAGGGGTGAATGCAAAGCAGAAGTTCTGCAGTGCCTCCAGAGAGGAACACGTTTCTGTTGACAACTTGATTTTTGTTCTGTGAGATCCATTGAGCATTTGAACTCCAGAACGTAATATTGGTCATATTATTTTAAGTCCCTAATTTATAGTAACTTGTTACAGTAGCGATGAATAACTAAAATAAGTATGCTTTCTTATAGATGGTCCTCAGAAATATACAAAAAGTCTACCAGAAGTAATAGGCAAGATTATATAAAGTTAAATTAGATAGAAGGTAATACACAATCATTTATCCATAGACTCATGCAAAAAGTCATTTACAATACAGCAAACTCTTCTAAATAAAAACTAACAAAATAGTTACATAGTTTATACATTTCTGAGATAAGTTAGATATTACTAGATCTAGAGCTAAATTAAGAAACTACTACTGTCATATGCTGTATGTTAAGGTGATTGATTATAAACATTGCATTTAAGATAGATTTCATTGTCATGAGACTCTCCTTCATATTATCACTGTGTAGTTATCTCCATCCTAAGCCTTGGAAAACCCTAGTCAGTTTTCTTCCTCTTTATAATTATATTACTTTGTGAGCAATATGTAACTGGAATTATACATTATATATCTTTTGAGATTGGTGTTCTCACTCTCAATAATGACCTTAACTTCTATCCCAGTGGCTGGGCATATCAGCAATCTCTTGCTGACTTTGAAGCTTGATGGGCCCATGAGCCAAGGAGTGTGAGCAGTGTCCTATAATTTAGAATGAGATTGACCTCTGGGTGACAATAAACAAAGAACCAGGGTCTTCAACTCAACAGCTTCACAGAACTTAATTCAACCCACAGTGTGAATGAGTTTCATTACCCCTCACCTCTGAGCCTCCAAGTAAAAGCCCAAGCTAGCCAACCCCCGGATTTCAGTATACACACACGTCCACTGGACTGACTTCAGGTCTATTGGAGAAAATAAATCAATATTTAGGCCAATTGAAATCATGGGAGCCAAGAAATTTCTTTGCAATTTGAATTACTTTTCTTTATAAAATGAATTATACCTAATTCTTCTTTGGCCATATTTGGTAACTTATATCATAAAGGAAATTATCCAGTTTCTCTAACTTTTCATCTTCGATAGGTAATGGACAGCTGTTTTCTATTTCAAAGACCATCACTGATCAAGTTAGTGTTTGAGTTTGACTGCTAACATGGAATTTAGCTGAGGCTCTTGGCTGAATTCACAAAACTCTATCGACTGGGATTCCTCACAGCAGGGTAACCCTGGGTTTTGATGTAGGGGCTTAATAATCTAACGACAACATGACAACAGACTCATGAGCACTATGTAGGATTGTTTCCTCTTAGCCTATAAATCACAAAGCTACATTATCGTAG
>RJWT010017192.1:0-19476 GCA_004365215.1 Cuniculus paca | reverse complement strand
ACGGAAGTGAGATAATGATGACAAAAAGCTGCCCTTGGATTTTTCTTTGACTTTGTTGAAACCAATCCAAAGCTTTAGTCAAGAAGCATTCTTTAAACATGAATTGGCCCTTTTTAGGAATTGCTGCTTGCAGAATAAGTCTCTGGGCTTTTCTTTTAAAAGATAATTTTAAAACAATTTTGAAATGAGTGAAAGAACTGTATATGAAATGTTGTGTGACTATTGAAAACAATAAATAATTTATTTGTGCTTTAAAAATTGCACAAGAGCTGGGCATGGTGGCGCACTCCTGTAATCCCAGCACTTGGGAAGCTGAGGCAGGGGGATCGTTGCAAGTTCGAGACCAGCCTGGGCTACAGAGTGAGCCCAAGGTCAGCCTGAACTGCATAATGAGACCCTGTCTCAAAAAGACAAAAAAAAAAAAATTCCACAAGAAGCTGGGCATATTGGTGTAGGCCCGTAATCCCAGCATGCAAGAGAATGGAACAGAAGAATCACAAGTTTGAAGCCAGCCTGGGCTACATAGCACAAGCCTGTCTCCAAAAGAGAAAAGAATCTCATAATTTCTAATTCCTTGCTTGAGTACATGTAATTGAAAGGAAGATTCGTCTGAACCATACAGTGTCATATAATTATCTATAGATTGTCCATTGGTTCATTAGACTCTGTACATAACTTTAGAAGCGATTGCAGATTTAAAACAAAGTGTGATGAAGGTCCTTCTGTTGCAGGTTTGGCAACCTGCTACATTAGCTTTCTTCTTAGATTTGGAGGAAACTAACCGTTATGCTGTGCTGATCTTAAGGATGATCTCACTATTTTGGCTATGTTTTCTTAACCCAGAATACCATCTTCAAGGACTGTTCACGAGGGCCTAAAGAGTCAAGAGCTGAACTCTACAGACTCAGGTATAAGCATTTGTGATCTTACAGAAAAGAGGATCCTTAATTTCTTCTAATGGGCAATGTTTGACGTTTGATTAATATAATGTACATTCAGAGAAGAATGGCCTAATTGTGACCTTAGAGTTATAACAAGGCAAGATGTGCTTTGTTTTGTAGTCGTCTGTATGCTGATATTTCTGACCAGTTATAATTGTAGCTATTCTTTACTGATCATTTGTTGTGCACCAAGGGCTGTAGAGGTCAGTATTCCTATCACCCACTTTAGATGAAGGAACCTGGGGCTTTCAAGGGGGAGTGCTCTTTAAGCTAAGTGCTTGAGTGGTAGAATCTTATTCTTTTTAAACACTTATGATATATACACTTTATATATAAATTTCACAATTAAAAAAATGAAACACTGGATTTATTTGATTGTCCCAGAGGCAATGACTAATAAATGAGATGAGACTGGAGGTTCAGGTTTTGTCCAAGGTCTTTTGATACAACTCTTGACTAGTCCCATGCTGGCTGTATAATGCTGAGCATCTGGGCCATGTGTATTCTAGCGCAGATTGGACATTCAGGTGGTATTTAGTAAATGCCTAGAAAAGAAACCAGGGCTCAGAGAGCTCGTATAGCTTTTGAGAGGCAGGGTGAGAAATAGAACTCAAATGTTCAAAATTTTTGTTTCTTCTACCCCTCTCCCATTTCACTATATTCTTTCTACATAAAGGATCAGAACTATGTTAATTCCTTATTTTTTGATGCACTGCTGGCCTACTGAAACTACAGAATTAAGATATTAATATCTTCTATGTGATCACAACCTTGGCATTTGGGTTTGGGTTTTGTCATAGGTCAGGTTCCTTGGGAAACAGTCTGAGCCTCTTATGTTTTCATGCTAGAGTTTCATAGGGAGTGCTTTTGGAAACAGCTCCTGGAAGGAGTAAGGATGCAGGTAAAGGAAGCAGGATTATACTGAGAGGTAAACCAAAGTACAGTGCGGTTGGAACAGAAGTTTCTGTTAGTCCCAAGGGAGTCTTGGAGCTGATACCACCACAGAAAGTGTCTGAAACCCAGGCATGGTGGTCACACCTAATGTGTTAATTATTAGAAGTAAGCTATATAGCTCCCACCCTACCTCACAAGGAATCGGACCTTGGGCAAGGTATGTCTCCTATTGAGGGCAGTTCCAGCTCAAGGATCAGTATATGTATGTAGTTGGTGTATTTTAGGAGATGAAATAGTTCTGGATAACATTCCATATGAATCCCTAAAAACATTCCAGAATAGATTATTGAGTAGTTGTTTTTTGAAAAACTGGAAATCTTTTACTGTCGGGGTCATCATGGTTCATGAAGTGGATTCTTCATTTTCTTTATTCATAGAAGTAGCAGATTGACTCTGAATCAGTGTCACATAAATCCCGGAAATCAGCATGTAATTCAGGACATTTGTTTTATTTTAGCAGAGCGATAAACTCTGTGGTCTAGGATGATGTAAGCATAAACTTCTAGGTAGACAGTATTTCAAGATCATCCTCAGATAATACTTTAACCTTCAAATATGTAATTATGGGCCTGGGAGTACAGATCAGGAGAACACCTGCTTAGCATGCATAAGCCCCTGGTTTGAATCCCTATCTCCACACACAAAAAAAGTAATTTATAAAACTCATCCAATGGGCCAGGGATTTAGCTCAGTGGCGTAAGTGCCTGGCTGGCTAACGTGAGGTATCATGAGTTCGATCCCTGGTACCAAAAAAAAAAAAAAAAAAAAAAACTCGTCCAATGATGTGTATGCATGAATTTTTCACCCTCGTAATTCAGCTTTCTAAATATGGGGAGGAGAATGACTGTTCTTAATACTTGTTTTTTTCTTAATTTCCCAGTTACAATTAATGGAAAATATTGTTGTCCAAAGATATATTTCAACCACCGCTGCTTCTCAGGGCCGTATCTTAACAAAGGAAGAATTGCTGAGCTCCCCCAATGCGTAGGACCTGGTAACTGTGTTCTGGTCCTCAGAGAGGTAAGGTTCTGGCCTAGAGCAAAAAAATTTGGAAATTTGATCATAGCAGTCTCCTAAGCTTATTCATACGGGGAACCACATGCCATATATGACAACTTTAGGCTTTATCAAGTTACTAACTTTTCTCATGTGTAGTGGTCCACCATTATCTTTGACGCTGGTAGTAAACCTATGGCACAGGTGCCACAGCTGGCTGTTTGTTATCATTGAAAGCTCTAAAAGGTTCACTGTCACTATTCTAAGACCTTTATAGATACCTGAAAATGTGGGTAGTGCCAAAGCTTATATGGTATGTTTTTAAATATATATACATAACTATCATATTAATCCATTTTTTGAGGCAGGCTATGTAACCAGACCAGAAGCCAGAGAGACACTGGGGTCCCACCATTCCTTCCAAGGATGTGCCCCCAGTTGACCTCAGGATCACCCAGTAGGCCCCATCACCTCGTCACCTCCTACATCTATCATGCTACAGCCAAGCTTCTAACACGTGAACTTTTGGGAGACACTTAAACCATAACCATACCAGCTGTGATAAAGTTTACCTTGCAAACGAGACACAGTAAGCCATTAACAACAATGGTAATAAAACCAGAACAATTGTAACAAAATAATATAATAAAAGTTACATGAATGTGGTCTGTCTCTCAAAATATCTTATGCTGTATTCGATCTTCTGATTGTGGTAGTGGAAGACGATGCAGTGTATACAGATTGAGATGAAGTGAGGTGAATGATGTTGGCAGTGTGATGCAGCATTGGGCTCACTAAGGATTACTTGAACACAAGCAACACAGTAGTTATATAGTTAATCTGATAACCCATACAGCTAATAGACCAGCAGATGAGTAGCATATACGCTAGGGGTACGCTAGACAAAGGCATGATTCATATCCCAGGCAATATGGCACAAGATTTCATCATGCTGCTCTGAGCAGTGTATAATTTAAAATTTACGAATCATTTACTGCTGGAATTTTCCATTTAATACTTTGACCGGAAGGAGCTAGAGAACATTTATGTAAGTACATCTTCACAGAGCAACCTCACTTATGTCAGAAACACATGAGAACTGTGCAAGAGTGAAATGTAAGAACCAGGCATGGTAGCGCGTGCCTGCAATTCCAGCACTTGGGAGGCTGGGGCAAGAGGATCACCATGAGTTCAAAGCCAGCCTGTACTCCAAAGTGAGACTATCTCAAAAAGAGTGAACTATGAGATTAGTCTATGACTTAGAGGCTGTATGGCATTAAGTGAGAGCCATGATAATGCTGTGAATCTGTTGGACTTTCATGCTCCCAGCTAGTGTGCTGTACCATGGGTAATAGATGTGAGGACTTGTAGAACTTTTCAGTCCTCAGGGTGGGGCAAGTCTGGGCCTCACAAAGCCAGAGCTTCTGGGACAGACTCCTTTAGCCACAGGAATGTTCAACTGTCTGCACAGTGTCACAAACACATATATGGTAATTTTCTGTATGTACCATGGTTGGGAAAGCACTTGGAAGCAAGTGACAGTGTAAATTGAAATTCATGGCGCCTGTTTTTTACTGATCATAACATTTTGAAGGTCAATTATTCTTTATCTGCAACTGTGGGCCACTGTCATATTTTTGGTAATATTGTTTTGTTGACTTTTTTTAATTAGTAAGAATTAGTTTCCAAAATGTCATTAGTACTCTGTGGGGTAAGAAAAGTGCCAAGGTTCTAATGGTCTGCTTTTCTTCTCCCCAACCCATCTTCCTGCTTTAAAACTGAGCGTAGGTCCTCACTTTACTTATCAATGCGGCCTATAAGCCCAGTCGTGTACTTCGGGAGCTCCAGCTGGACAAAGACTCTGTGTGGCATGGTTGTGGGGAAGTACTAAAAGCCAAGTGAGTAGATTCTTCTACCCTTCACTATTGTTTGTCTTTATTTGGTCACAGAATCACTTCTGTGGATAATAGAACACTTGTTCCCTGTGGTAGTGCTGCTTCAGCTATTTGTGGCGAAGGATTTAGGCTTGTTTTTTCTTTTAGTTTCCATTCTGTCATGGATCAATAAGTTTATAGCATATGGTAAAAATGAATTATAAGAAATACAAAATTTAAAAGACAGAAATGCAAGAACAGTTTTTTATTAGATTCAGGAGATATAAAACTTTTTTCAAATTTTTGTGAAAGTTTGTAAACATTTACTCTTGTTTTCTGAGCTGACTTTTTTCATGGATGGGTGGATGGTAGTTGGCAGATCATGCTATATCCTTGAACCACATCATGAGAATCAATGCCAGGGTAGAGAAGGACTTAATAAAAAGCTCCTATCCTTTTTATAATAGTAAGTAAAATTACTATTTAAAAACCTTCACTTAAGAATAGAAAACTGGAACTTTATTTTGATAATTTAAATAATAGCTTTTCATTGTCATTGTTTATCATGTTTAAGTACAAGATACAGAACATTCTTATTGTTCTCAGAGTCAATAAACAATGAGGGACACAGTATTCTATGAAGCAAAAGTATTTTTCAGCTATATTAATATACTTGATTTTTCTCTGGGTGGTCTCTGACCCAATAAATTTGGCATCCAATGTCTTCCAATGGCAGATATAAAGGAAAGAGTTATCGGGCCACTGTTGAAATAGTGAAAACAGCAGATCGGGTGACTGAATTCTGCCGGCAAACCTGTATCAAACTGGAATGCTGTCCTAACCTCTTTGGTCCTCGGATGGTTCTGGATACATGTTCTGAGAACTGCTCTGTACTTACAAAGACCAAATACAGTGAGTTATGTTTTTCAAGTGTATTAACTATGGAAGCTTATACCTTATATCCTAGAAAAATATTTTTATTTTGCACACATTCATATATAGCAGAAGTACACAAACTTTCTTGGTTTTTTTTTGGATCAAATTTACAACCTTGCTCTTGCAAGACAGGCACTTACGCCGCTGAGCTATATTCCCAGCCCATCACAAACTTTCTGTAAAGGGTCAAATAATAAATATTTTATGTTGCCAGTCCTATGCCAGGTCTCTGTCACACACTGTTTTTGTTTTAAGAACTCTTTAAAATGAAAGAACCATTTTTAGCTGTAGGACCATACTAAAACAGCCCATGGACCAGATTTGGCTTATGGGTCCTAGTTTGCCAACTTTTATATGACATGTATATAAATTAGCTGGTGCATCTAATAGGTATATAATTTATTCATACTATCTGTGGGTTTTGTATGCCTAATGTGTGCTGCCACTGTCATAGCACTGGGATACAATAATAAAATAAAATTTCTATCCTCCCCAAGCTCTCATTTAATGGGGAATAGAGATAATAAGCAAGCAGATGTGGAGACAAGTACAAAGTGGAGGGATAAAGCAAGAAAAGGAGGCACAAAACAGAATAGGAAGGCTGGGAACAGGTCACCAGAGGAGTCTTTTGATGGGGCACTACATGAGGGAAATGAGGTAGGCAGCTGTACGCCTGAGTTGGTAAAGGGGACTACGAGGCCATAGGCTTTTCAGGAGCTTGCTCAATGTCTGTGAAGAGCAATAAAGAAGCCTTGGTGGTTGGGGAGGTGTAAATACCCAGAGAAGAGATAAGTGCAGTCTCACTCTGACCGGTCCTGCTTATGTTCTTCTTCTCCTTTGTGAAACTGGGGCAGGAGTCATATGGGGTGAAATTCACAATGTGGATTCTCCTCCGCATTATCACCCAAAAACAAAATTCTTATCCTGCATTTGCTTCATTACTACAAACCCTGATATCACTTGGGAAAACTAACAAGGAGGAGGGTTTTACTCTGTCAGAGTTGAAAGATTTCTTTTAGGAATCTGTGACTCTTAAATTTTATAGTTCTTGCAGATCACTTGAGCATCTTGTTTAAATGCACATTCTGATTTATCAGATCTGTGGGTCTCTGGGACTGTTTCCAACCAGTTCCTCATACAACTGATGATGCTGATCCATATTTGGCATGACAAACTTTCTAATCAGAATTTGAATTACAAATGAATGTAAAAGTCTAACCTCCTAGTAGTTTCTATTTGTATTTATTGAGCTGTAAACTCCTTAAGGGCAGAGATAATTTTAGCTTATTATTATCAACCCTCCTAATAACTGTAGTTATTAGGAGCCACGTAGAAAATATTCATGTAAATATATGAATAATATTATATGTATATAGAGAGAAAGAAAGACACTGGGAAGATTTGAGAACTTTATTATGCTTTTTTGTCTGAATTTATCTTTCACAATGATAAGTTGAAATTACCCTAGGTTTTAAAATAATCTAATTTCTCCTAACTAGTAATTTGAGTGATCAGTAATGGATTTGTATTCTTAGGAATTCATTTTTGCAGAAATTTACAATAGAATTTGATACTACCTTAATACATAACCCAGAACTAGAATATATTTCATTTTTGAATTGTCTCTATGTTCTAAAATTTAAGTGGAAATGCAAAGAATCTAGAATGCTTAAAATATTCCCAGAAAAGAATAAAGTTGAAGGACTTTTTCTCTGCTCCCTGCTGCCTTTTTTTTAATCATAAAGCTGTAGTAATCAAAAGAACTTGGTATTTACACATTCCCACTGGCTCAAATCACCAGTGGTACATAAATGACTGTCCCATTAGACAGCTTGTACAACCTGATGGGACTGTCATATGCTGCCTGATGGGGCAGTCACACATATACCACTGGTTCCTTAGAGCTGCACAGCAGCCAGACATACAAATTATGGCCCCATTGTGAGCATGTTAAAGAGTAGTGAAAGCATTGGGAGAGAATAGAAGGTCCAGAAATACAGCCAAATTATATATATAGTCGAATGATTTACAGGGGTAACAATTAGTGGGGAAGGGAATTCTTTTTAACAAATGCTACTGGTACAACTGAATTCTCAAATAGAAAAAGCAAAAACAACTATTTGACTCATACCTCATGCCATATAAAACATTAATATCTATCATAGACTTAATATGAAATCTAAAACTATAAAGCTTTTGGACAAAAACAAAGAAAATATCTTCAAGGCCTTGGGGTAGGCAAAGATTTCTTAGGATCTAGAAATACACCTAGCAAAAAGAAAACAATTAGTAAGTGAATGTCTTAGTTACTTTTCTCATTGCTGAGACAGAATGCCTAACATCCAAAGTTAAAGGAGGAAAGGTTTATTTCAGCTCACAGTTGTGGCGATTTCAGCCCATACTTGGCTGGCTCCAGGGCAGGGTGGCATGGCATAGAAGCATCACAAAGGAGAAAGTCAGTGGCAAACAGGCAGGAGACAGCAAAGCAACAGGCTGGAGAAAGCAAAGCAACAGGCAGGAGACAGCTAAGCAACAGGCAGGAGATAGCAAAGCAGCAGGCAACAGCAGCAGCAAGCCTGCCTGTCTCTTTTATCTCACACAGGCTACCAGCCTTTTGGGTGGTGCCAACCACACTCAGAGTGGGCCTTCCTTTATCCACCCCCTCAATTCCAGCAAACCACACTTAATCCGAGTATCACACCCTAATCCAACCACTTTTGAAACTTCCTATATATGACCACGTGAGGCTTTGGGGGGGACATCTAGATATAAGCCATAACAGGGAAATATGAAAATTAAAAACTTCCGCTCTTTGAATAATACCATTTTTAAAAAAGAAAAACACAAGCCACAGTATTTGGAGAAATCATTCTTAATACATATATGCAGTAAACAGCTTATCTCCAGAATATATTAAGAACTCCCCCAACTCGGTAACAAAAAGGGAAGTTTTAAGATGTGCCAGCGATAATGGTTTCACACTATTTTGAACATACTAAATATCTCTAAATTGTACATTTTAAAATAGTTGATTTTGTGCTATGTGAGTTTCACCTAAATTAAAATAAAAACTAGAAGCAATATGTTTTGGAATTAGTGGTAACGGTTGCAAAGCATAAACCATTGAATTGTACACTTTAAACTGGTAAGTTTTATGTTATGTGAACTATAATGCAATAAAATTTTTTTTAAAAAGTACTTGGGATGTAGCTCAGTGATAGGGAGTTTGCCTAGCCCTAGCCCTAGCCCTAACCCAAGAGAGACTGGGTTTTATCCCTAGCACCACAAAAAATAAAGAGAAACAAAACAGTTTCAAACAATGAATAAAAGACTTGCACATACATTTTGTATACAAATGTCCAGTAAGCACATGAAAGCATGTACAGAATCATTAATGATCAGGGGAATACAACACTCCATGAGATTTGCAATAACATGGATGGAACTGGAGGACATTAGGATAAGTGAAGTAAGTCAAGCACAGAAAAATAAATGCTACATGTTCTCACATGTGGAAGGTAAAGTTGATCTTGTAAACACAGAAAATAGAGTACAATTCCTGGTACAAAAATAAAAGTAGAATAGTGATTATCAGAACCTGGGAGGGTATGGGGGAGGGTGAATGGAGAAAGGATTGTTAATGGGTACAAGAGTGAAGTTTGATAGGAGAGATAACTTCTAATGTTTTATATCACAGTAGTATAACTATTCATTGTATATTTCAAAATAGATACTAGAGAGGATTTGGAATATTCCCAACAAAAAAGAAATGGTAAGTGTTTAAGATGACAGTTTGAGTTGATGAATATAGATCTTTTACCTGTATCTGATCATTACACATTATATACATGTATTGAAATGTCACATTGAACCCCATAAATATGTGTAATTGTTATGTGCCAATTAACAGTAAAAATGCATTTTTAAAGAACTGAACAAAAAAAGCACAGTGAAAAATCACCAAACACACACCCACTAGATTGGCTAAAATGGAAGAGACCAACATTACTAATAGTGTTTGGCACAGGTATGGAACAACTAGATTTCCTACATTGCTGGTGGGCATGTAAAATTATACATCCAGTTTGGAAAGTTGGCAGTTTCATTAAAAGTTAAACATACATCTACCTTATCATCCAGCAATTCCATTATTAGGCACTTATTCAAGGCAATGAAAACATACCCATTAAAAGCCTTAAGAATGTTCATTGTAATTAAATTAATTATATTAAAAATGAAATAACCTCAGTGCCTAACAGGAAAATAGATAAAAAATTGGTATGTTCATAAGATGGAATACTAGTTGCTAACATAAAGGAATGAATTGCTCATGTATACGATAGGATAGATGACTCAAAAACATGCTATGTAAAAGTCATTCACAAAAAAGTACCTACTCTGTGATCCACAGATGCACAATTAATCTACAGTAATGGAAATTAGAATAGTGGTTGCTCTGGAAAGGGATCCTAAAAACTTTCTTGGTTGATGGAGATGGAGAACCAATGGGGGAGGCTTATTCAGGTTTATGTATTCGTCAGTACTAATCAAATTGTACACTTTTCTACTTATTCTACCATATATGTCATTTAACCTTCAAATGTAATATTCCTGTTTTTTGCTATGCTATCAGATCTCTTTCAATTTTAAGGTATGCAACAATAATGAAGCTACCTCATTTGTGTTTGTCATCCACATTTAGCACACTATTATGGAAAGAAGAAAAATAAAAGAATTGGGAGGCCACCTGGTGGGCATAGTAACTTAGCTTGTGCCCTGAAAAAAGCCAATAAGAGAAGAAAGAGGCGGAAAAATGTTTTTGTTCATAAGAAGAAACGCTCCTCTACGTCTGTTGACAATACTCCAGTGGGCTCACCCCAGGTAGGAGATCTGTGATGCATCTGTTACATCTAGAAGCTAAGTGACCACTGTTTTACAGTAAGGCCACAGAAAGAATACCCACAGGTCTAATTCAGTTCTTTGGCCAATAGATGATGGTTTTGTAGCCCAGTAACTGATTTGTCCTGAATTTTGATAGCACTTGTTTCCTTTTCCTCTAGGGAAGTGGGGTTGAGGATGAAGATGATGTAGATGAAGGGGATGATGATTCTCTGAGTGAAGGCAGTACATCTGAGCAGCAAGATGAGTTACAGGAAGAGTCAGAAATGTCAGAAAAAAAGTCATGCTCCTCCTCTCCTACCCAAAGTGAGATGTCTTCCTCCCTGCTCCCAGATAAACAAAGGAGAAAAAGAGAGCTTCCTACCTTGTCATTTTCTGATGATGAAAATAAACCTCCTTCACCAAAGGTACCATTTTAAAAAGTGTCTGTTTGTCCTCTTCACTCCCCTCTTTCTGTGATTTTCCTCTACAATCTGGTATTCCATTTTCTAGGGTCTCTTAAAAAGATTCCAAAGATAGTTAAGATATTGCTAGTTTATTTGTAGTCATTTAATATTTTAGGGAAAATATTTTTATAATATGCATGTTTTGTTTTTGTTTTTGTTTTTGTTTTTGTGCAGAGGATTGAACTCAACCTTATGCTTGCTAGGCAGGCATTTGTGCTGCTGAGCTATATCCCTGGCAGTATGCATGCTTTTATAAAACTACATGATCCTTTTGCTTTGGGTTAAGTATCATGTTTAATATACACATATATACATTATATAAATATACACAGTCAAGATTACAACTAAATTATTGTTTCAAAACTGGGTTACTTTTTTAAAATGTATTATGAGCAGGAGAAATAAAATGTTTTTTCCCAGTAATTTGATTAGGTATTCTCATTGGAAATACCATCCCATTCACTTAGCACACTACCAGAGGATCAACTAAAATAAACAAGGGACAACTAGGAGATTTAAAAGGTATTTTTCTTATAGGGCATGGTGACACATGCCTGTAATCTTAGCACTCAGGAGGCTGAGGCACAAGGCTCACCACAAGTTCAAGGCCAGCATGGGCTACATAGTGAGTGCAAGGCCAGTTTGAACTCCATAGTGAGAACCTGTCTCAAACAAAAACAAAACAAAATAAAAGAAAACAAAAAGATGTTTTTCTCTGTTAAATTGTCTAAATTATTTTACTGAAACTTTGTGATGAACTCTTTCTCAGTGGTATTTTGTGTTGTAAAAGTCAGTTTAAAATAAAATTTGTTCCACCAGGTGTGTTGGCACATGCCTGTACTGTAATCCTAGCACTTGGGAGGCTAAAGGAGGGAGGATCACTGTGAGTTTGAGGCCAGCCTGGGGTACACAGAGTGTTCAAGTCCAGCCTGGACTGCATAGTGAGACCTTGTCTCAAAATAAATAAAATAAAAATTGTATTATAATTTTATCAAGTATTGTACTAATGCATGTGGGTCTTTACCATCTTTGCTGGGAGAAATCATGTTGTAAGGTCACTAAATCCTGTCTTAAAGGATTATAAATTTAAATAGAGAGACTTTTTTTTTTTTTGGACGAGTAAAATAGTTCTTATGTCATTTGGTTTGGTTTTGTTGGGAATGAAGGAAATAAGGATTGAAGTTGCCGAAAGACTTCATCTGGATAGTAACCCTCTGAAGTGGAGCGTGGCAGATGTTGTGCGGTTCATCAGATCCACCGACTGTGCTCCATTAGCAAGAATATTCCTAGACCAGGTAATCACAGATACTTGTCATCTAAAATAATAATGTCTTTTTAGCAAAGAACTGTGCATGTAATGATCCACAATTTATTTACAACTTGCAGGGAACATGTTTTAATCTAAAAAAAACCCAAAACATTGTTTTAGCACCCTTTTTAGGAGAGGAAAGATGATAGAAAAATTATCAGACTTTACAGTTGAAGCAGGTTATCATTGTATTCCCATTTTTTTCCCAAGAATTTGATTCTATCCCCCAAATTTAGATAGTTTAAAATCAAACATGCCTTTTTTAACTGACCTCATCTTTTTAAAAATAATTTGCTTATTTTTAAAAATATTAGCATTTTTCATACATTAGACTCCAGAGTGGTAACCAATTTTAAGGCAAGCAGCGTGTGGTGGTGCATGCCTGCAATCCCAGCATTTGGGAGCCTAAGGCAAGAGGATTGCTTTGAGTTCGAGGCCAGCTGGAGCTACAAAGTGAGTCCAAGGCCAGCCTGAACTGCATAGTGGCATGTGGAACCCTGTCTCAAACACGCACGCACACACGCACGCACGCATGCACGCAAAATTAAGTTAGGCTTGCTGAAGTACAAACAGTGATGGGCAGGGAATGTAGCTCAGTGATCCATTGCCTGCCTTGCATGTACAAGATCCTGGGTTTGATCTCCAGCACTGGGAAGAAAAAAGTCAGTGGCCCTAAATAAATATTGAAATTTGTTTTGGTAATTGAGGGGAGTTCAAAGTGAACATCTTTGAAAATTTTAACTGGTTTTTACAAATGTTATAAGGAGAGCCTTGAAGTCTATAGTTAATATTTTGTTTCAGACTTTGACCCCTCGAAACAGATGTTATTTTGGCACAGTTCACTGGCAGTTACAGGGTTCACTACCTTACTGAAGTTTGCTGAGCAGAGGCTTGAAGAATAGATTCTCATTCTTGGCAAAATTTATTATCAGCTCTAAAGGTTCCTTAGGGTGTAGGATTGCAGAGCTACCAAAAAGGAAATATGTGACGTTTGTTTAAAGGGAAAATGAAGGACTTTGTTACTTTGGTCCCTGAAGGACAGGGACTTTGGTTTTCACAGACAAAATGAATGGGGACTCTCATGATCAAGCTGCCATTCATGTGCATATCATACATAATTTGCATTTATCCCTTAACAGGAAATCGATGGTCAGGCCCTGTTGCTCCTTACCCTTCCCACCGTTCAAGAATGCATGGACTTAAAATTGGGCCCTGCCATCAAGCTTTGCCATCACATAGAAAGGATCAAGTTTGCTTTTTATGAGCAGTTTGCCAACTGAGAAGGACAACCAAAGTGAGCTGGACCTTTGAAGCACAAATGCAGCAAATCCCTTACCCTGTTCTATAAGCGGAGCTGAATAATCCTGGGGTTCTGGACCCTGCAGGTGTCGGCTTGCTCTCTTTGCACTTTCAGGGAAGGAGGACCCACACTGAGGAAGCAAAAATGGCACAAAAGTGGCTCTCCTGCCAATGGAAATGTGGACATCTCATGTTCAGCAAATTGCAGTTTTTAAAAAATAAAGGCTGTGAAGAAAAAACTCAAAAGAAGAGTAAGCATTTCCAGTGGTGTAGACTGAAAACAAAGAGTAACCTAGGTGACTGGATAGCACCTTTTTAGTTTTCTTTTCATCCTGTTTCTTCCCACTGTAGACTGAACTTTGTTCTCTTTTTTGTTGTTGTTGTTCTTTTCGTGTCTTGTCTTGTCTTGTCTTGTCTTGTCTTTTCTTTTCTTTTCCTTTTCTTTTTGAAAGAGAGGACATAGCTTTAATTCAGCACTGATTTGCAGCTGTGCCTAAGGCACATCAGTGCTTCATTGTCATTGTGTTTTTAAGCATTTTAAAATTAAAACAGTTCATTTTGGGGATAATTATGTGGCTCCAAGGTTTTGAATGTATAGTCATACTTTGATCCATTTTAAAATCTAAAGAGTTCCTTTGTTTACTACCTCTGTTGATAATTGAGCTTGTGGCCATGAATGAGGTTTTTTGTATGATGCCATTTTTAAGCTAGCGAACACTAAAACTATAACAGAAGTTGGAGGGGAGAAAAACACTGTTTGCTATCTTCAGAACATTATGTCGGCACTTAACGCAGTTCCTCAACAGACCTGACCTAAGAACCCTACTGTCACTGTTCTCCATTGACCCAGCTCCAGCTACCTGTGTTAAGTAGCCTCATGAAGATTGTTAGTCTTTCAGTTTGATCACTCTGTCCTTATTAGTTCTAAGAGGACTGAAGTAGCTTTTATTTTGTGTTTACTTTTCTCTAGAGTTGTCTACCTCTTTCATTTTTGGAGTCCTTCTGGTGAAAATCAGTAGGTATTCCTCAGACCCAATGTAAATAAAGGTCATTTCTCTGTAATCCCAGCACTCAGGAGGCTGAGGCAAGAAGATTGCCATGAGTTCAAGGCCATCCTGGGCTACATAGCCATGAATGTAACCTATTGATTGAAGTCCCACTTGATAACTCTGTGTCCTTTTTGGTGTTTCTTTTTTCAGCTCAAATTGACATGAAACTTCAGGCAGATTTTCACCTTTTATGATTTTATTGCCAGCTATTAGAAAATAATAGCACTTGTTACTGTTCTGGGCAAGAATGAAAAAAGACATACACAGATTGCCTCCTTTACATGGTTTACTTTATTTATTTATTTATTTATTTTTGCATTACTCTAGTCACTTGCAAATTTACTAATCTTTTCAAGAATTGAAAATGTTTTAAAACTGCAAACTGGGTAAATTCAAAACAACTATACAAATATAAGGTGATACTATTATAAATTTAAACTTGATTGTGATTCTTTTCCTTTTCTTTCCTCAAACTCCACTTGTTTTTATGAACATTGGCAAGTAATCTGTAGTCTGGATGCTTTCTTCATTAGATAATTCATAAACCACTTTGACTCTAGCCCTCCAACCAAATCATAAAGCATTAACTCTACTTGGGTTAATACCAGATATCTTTGGAAAGAGGCTTCATTTGAGTAAAAGTTAGAATATTTGAATACACTCAGAGATCCAATTTTAAAATTTGATTAATTTTGTATCTTTGGAAGAAACATGATGCTAGACAACAGTCAGTATCAAGCAGGTGGACTTGGGATGGTGATATCTTGTTTAATAAGTTTTCTGACAGCTTAGCAGTCAAGGCACTGATGCAAAAGAAGGTTCCTTGAGGAAAAGTAATGGAACACAGAACTTCTGGAATTAATGTTTAGGGTCTCATATTGCTGTCTCGTTTAGGAAAATGAAACATAAGAGGGAAGTTACCAAATGTAATAGTATTGAAAGTTATTTTGTCTCTCTTCTTGACTTCTTCAGAAACCAGCATTTAGAACCACCTCCCTTCACAGATGAGGGGCTGGAGCCCCTGATAGTTGAAGTACATGGTCTCTAACCTGTGTGGGGTCGGAGCATAACAGGTTGGTCTGTCTCTACCATGATTATTTAAGCCCTTTTCTTCTAGAGAAAGGCTGACTTTAAATTGAACATATGAGTGGGGTTTCCCTTAATGTTTCTTGCATTCATCTACTGGGATACATTTATTGGACAATTGTACTAACGAAAAACTATATTCCCCTTTCCCCTTCTCCAAGATACTACATACTAGAGGATAATTGTATTGGAAATTTGGCACAGGGCATTTTTTTTTAAAGTACAAATTTTCAGTGCCATTTACCTCATAGAGCTGCTGGGTGTAGTAACAGTGACAGCCCATTTATTGTGATACAAAACAAATTTTAAACCTGATAATAGTTTACTGTGTTGGAGTAAATGCTTATGTGTTGCACACATACATATGTACTTCATGTTTTAGAGATCTCTTAAATTTATGAGAGGGTAAGGAGCTACATTTATCTGGATTTTACGTGTAATTGGTCTCATAGCTGTGTGAGATCAAGTTTTTCATGATCCATTTTTACCTTGGATTAATAGACTTAGAAACAGGTTAATGGACTGTATCATCCTCCTGGACTTGAAAAGTTAGACAACCAATTGACTTTTACCACTATGTTAGCATACGAGGGAGACCTTTTACTGCACATGCAGATTTGCTCTGGAATTTTTACTATAGTTTGTGGCCTTCTGGGGACCATGCTGTTTTCCTTTGTGAACATCTTCATCTTTCCTATTGAGCAGAATTTGAAATGGCTAATGCATTAATAGGGACTTTTTACCCCATCTTTAGTTTTTCTTTAGCAACATAGCCACTGGGATCTACAAAATGGATCCTTAGGTCAAGGAAGGGTAATTACAAAACATTGGAAATGATAATATTGCTAAATATTTATTGAATTACAATAGAGGAACACATAGAAAACAAATTCAGAATTTGGCCTTTGTATGTCTTCTCTCCTGGAAGTAAAGTTATTGTCACTGTGAGAGAAAGGGCATTAGACCAAAGCTTTCTGAGGGCTTAAATATATTTTACTTGCTCTCTAGTACAAATTCAGTCACTAATGTAGTACCTGAATACAATGTAAAAGCTCTAGGAGGCCTTAGGTATGGTGGGATTCAGAACTATTCCTCATTTTCAAACTAACAACTCTTTTCAGGGAACACATAGAAAATCTCAGGTAATCTAGATGGGGACATTGTGAAAACTGTCACTGGCACTTAATATTTACTTGGCACTTGTTGCCAAGGACTTATTTGCTGGTTCAATTTATTCCCATAGAAGCTCTGAAAGAGTTGTTAACCTCAACAGTGGAGAAAACCTTCAATTTGAGCTCTGTTCCTTGCACTGGAGATGTTCTCTCTGTGTGTGTATGCATGCACACAATTTCAAAAGTGTTCTGTGTTAGTAGTAGGAAGTATATTGGCCTGATCATGAAGGAGGCATCACTAACAGATATGAAGTATAAATCTTGGTGCAGACCAGTTACTCCCTTTTTAAATTTGAACGTCTTTGGTCCTGAGTCTACTATAAGTAACTGTA
Organism: Cuniculus paca; assembly: GCA_004365215.1. Classification (NCBI taxonomy): domain Eukaryota; kingdom Metazoa; phylum Chordata; class Mammalia; order Rodentia; family Cuniculidae; genus Cuniculus; species Cuniculus paca. The sequence goes on along the minus strand of RJWT010017192.1, from coordinate 2,183 downwards.
TCACAGGTATGCTGCTGGCTCAGAAACTATTTGACAGCCTCCTGCAAAACCAAAAAGAAATGTCAGTTTCCTGTCATTATAATTCTTCCTTGATTTTATTCACTGTAAATGTTTTAGTAGTGAATTTTGATGATTCCCTTGTGAGAGAATGTGTATACTTTGGAAATTAGAATTTTTCTAAAGAAGCTACCTGTAGACTTGGAGTTTTGATGTAAGAGTCTTAAATTCAAAGTCCAGTCCAAACTGATCTGGTTTCAAGCCCACTTACTAGAGATTTAGTACTTGCTTCAGACCATATTGGTGGCCTTGTTTCTAGGGGAGCCTTTTAGGGTGTAGGAGGTAGTGGGCATTACAATGCAGTGCAGGTTTGTTTTCTTGGATGTGGTGTTTAAGAAGTCAGATGTTCACAGGATCCAGCAAAACCAGGAGTAAAGAGTTAAGGATATACAGAAGTAGACCTAAAACTCTCCCCTTATGCTGACTGGTCTGTCCTGGTGCTATGGCCTATCACAAAGGACTGTAGGGAAAGGGAAACATTCAAGCCAGAATCTTGCTGAGCATGTCCCTACACCAAGCAGTAAAGTGCAGACCTGAGCTCTAGGAGGCAAAGGATGATGACTAGTGAAATGGTGCCATCATGGCTGACACGACTTGGCATGCCTGTTCACAGGATGTGTAGAAATTCAAGTCTAAGGGTTTCTTTACATAGTTTGTTCAGTCTGCCCCAAGCCTAGCTTGGCAGAATGGAGGTAGTCAAATAGTGTTGAAAGGAAGAAAGTAGGCTTTTGAGGTAAATCAAGTCACAAAGCAGATGACCTAGGAAGGTCATAAAGCTTAGGCAAAGCTAAAGCTGGACAATTCTTAGCTCCTTTTGCACGGATCTCTGAGAAACGTATTTTGAACGTTTCTTTTGAGATTTTAAGTGCTCCATTTGTTTTCTTTTCCCTTCATTTTTTGGTTGAATATTCTCTAAAGACAATCAGAGGTCTGCCAGGGAAGGACTCCTGGCTGGTTCCAGCACTGTCCTTACGCCTCTTTCTAATAGCAACTTGTTGGAACTAATGCACTTTGTTTAATGTATTTTGCCTTTTTTTTAAAGCTGCTTGTTTGGAAGGAAGTGAAATGCTTATTACATTGTATCTTTCCTGCTTGCTGTTTTTTTCTCTTAATTTCAAAGTTACCCATTGAAGATAAAGTACTCTTAAGCAGAAATATGTGCACCAATACCTATTAAAATAACTCCCATCATTTGATGACATAACATCAAAGGATTAAAAACAAAACACTATTTTAGATATATCTGTTTTCTTTATTTTTCATAAATAACTTTGTATAAACTTGTAGTGTAATGTGACACTGAAGAGAAACTTTAACTTCATTTTGCAGATTTGACAGGAGGGCATTTTTGCCAGAATATAGTCTTCAAAACTCCAGTGGGGGCCTGGGAGAATCATTTCTAAATGAATGAGAAAATTCCTACTTTAATAAAATTACAGAATTCTTTGCCCCTTCTCTCTCATTCTTTCTCCCGCTGGATTTAGGTACTTTTTCATTTCAGCTCAGGAAAGGTAGGAGCCGCAGAGTCCTCCACAGTGACCTTGCTCCTGACACTGGGGATTCTGCCCTTGAAACTCTAAAGATGATTCTTGTTCTCTATGGGCCTTAAGGATTCTTCTGCATCTGGATGTGCAAACAGGGCCTTGTCTGGAACTTCATTTTTCAGCCCACTGTGCAGTTTTCCTTGAGCTATCTGTGTCTTCAAGCAACTCAGAGTCTTATTCCCAATCACAGTCTCCTCTGCTTTAAGACATGTCCTCTGGTTTGGTTTTCTCTGAACAAGTACTGTTAACTGTTGAGCATCCTTGTAAGATCTCTCTTGGTCTTGAAAAAGGTAATCTAATTTTAATCTTCTCTTATCCATTTATTTTCTTAAACTGATTTTCTGTATTTGCCAATGGTCAATATTTGTGGAGAGTTTTAAAATTTATAAATTAAACTTCAACTTAATTTAAAAAGTATTTTTGTTGTATGTTATCTGTGCCAGACATTGTATTGGATTCATAAATGAATACAAATCAGTTCTTGTCTTCAGAAGGCTCACATTCAGCTGTAGGAGCCAGGTATATAGGTGTGTGACTCAGCACTTGGAAAAGTTACAGTAGACCACCACACCCAAGGAAATG
>RJWT010017191.1:0-19468 GCA_004365215.1 Cuniculus paca | reverse complement strand
AGATTCAGATGAATTCAGAGAATCTCTTTAAAAGGCAACAGATATTCAGTGAATTCATTTAAAATTATATAGTCATGGCATGCTTTCCCAGTTCACACAGTTTTTGCCCTCTGGGTGGAAGGTAATGGTTTGTTAATAAGTACCTGTCTTTGCCACACACACTACTTTCAGGGTGAAAAAGGAAATATTACTTTAATTGACTAGCTAAAAATTTCACAGGTCTGGAATTTAATTACCTGTTGGATAAGATATCACAGTCTCATAACATTTTATTGCCTTTTTAAATGACAATAATTTATCAGAATCTTACATATTATGTGCTTTATATAGAAAGTGAGGGTTGTGTATTGAAATAACAAACACAGAATATAGTTAATTCTAAGGCTGAAGGAGAGACTTGCAAGTATTTAGATGCACTTTCTTGATGATTAAGTGAAACTACAGATTTTAAATGATAGCAATAAACTGGGCATCACCATTCTCTGTTATTTCTACACTTCCTAGTATGGTTTCTGGTTTTGGATATCTATGTCTCTATCTGGTTTTGGAAAATCTATAGGAAGACCAAGTTGTTCTTTGTTAAACTACTCCTGTACCCTTGTGGGGTTAGCTCACTCTTTATAGCATTTACAGTCTAAATTTCCTAATCTACTTTGTAATTGTGCTGTGATTTGAATTGATTTCCAGGTTTAACTCTAGTTGTCTTTGACTTGTCTGGGCAGTATATGTACCTGGGGTGCCTTTGTACTCTATGCTGTCTCTAGACATTTCTCACAAGATTGGGCCACCAAAAGCCTTGGCCCTTGAGAATAGTTGATGGAGGAGGGAGAGTAAGATGAAACATTTCCTACTCTCTGAGCCTTAGCGATTCAAAATTTAAGAGATTAGACTCAAGGAAAAAGGAGGTTTTGCAAAGGGTCAGATGAATTAGATGTTAATCTATTTGTTAGGGAGGTAAACAAACTTAACCCTTTTGGTATATGTAATGGTTAATTTTGCATGTTAACTCTTTTAAGTCATGGCACCCAGTTTTGGGTCAACTACCAATCTATTTTTTTTGAAGGCATTTTTGAAGTGTAATTAACATTTAATCAGTAGATTTGAGTACAAAGGTTAACATTCATAATGTTAGTGGGCTCTTTTTCACTTCCACCAACAGTTCTTTAATTTAAAATTTCATATATAAAAAACACATCTTTGATTATAGATTACTGCCTAAAAATAAAAAGCTGTTACTACTAAGGAGAAAAATTCCTCTAACAATTATTTTTCATTTCTGATAATGCTAAAGTCCACCAGTATATGGCAATGTAATCTTAATAAGTGACCTAATCATTAATGAAGCTTTACCATTTGTTAAAAAATATTGCACAGAGGTAAACTACTCTAGAAAAAACAGTGACTGAAATTAACACTCATAATTGTTTCTTTAAAATCAATGATACATAGGGATAATAGCCAGAGTAGAGGATTTGGGGATAGTGACAATATTCTAGATGAAGTATTGATGTATGTGATATAAGGATTTATTGATATCCTTTGTACATTTGTGCAAACTCATAGAACCCACACCAGCAATAATGAACCCACTATGGGCTTTTGGTGATAATGATGTATCGATGGATGTTGATTAGTTGTAACTATTTCATTTCAATAAGGAATGTTGATAATGAAGGCGGCTAAAAGTTTGCAAAGGTAGAGTATATGGGGAATCTAGAGATCTTCTACTAAATTTTGCTGTGAAATTAAAACTGCTCTAAAAAATAGTCTTTAAAAAATTAATGAGCCAAGTGTGAGTAAAACACAAATTATGTGGGACTTCAGGATTTAAAATCAACTTGCACCATACTGATACCACTTAGGATTCTGATCATGCTGCGTTTCTTATGATTCAGTTGTAATTAGTCAGAATATACTGCAGCTGTTAGTGATTTCAACAAAAAATAAGATGTTTATAAAGAGAACGTGTTTCATTATCACTGCTTTTTAAAATTCCTTTCTTTGTAAATGCTGTTTGATATGTTTTTCCACCCCCATTTCAAATCTTAAACGAGACTGTTAAATAGTGTCTTAGCACACGTGAAGAAATTGCTGCACATTAGTCTTGTTCCCCACCTCCTCTGAGTTGTATACACATACACATATACTCAATGCACATTGTTTTTACATGAGATAATTTTGGACCCTGTATAACATGTTCCTGCCAAAATACATCATGTCAAGCTTTCTCAACTTTTCACATTTCTACTCTGGTACTGCTATTGTTATCAGGGTTTTCAGATATACTATGGTTTCTTTCAGGTTTTCTTTTTGTTATCTCAGCAGCTATTCTGAAATTAAATATCATCTCTTTCTAAGATATATGAATCTATGTATTTCTTCCTAATGTGTCTCTTCTATATCATATTAAGAGGCACTATTTTTCCTGCAATAATTTCTTAACTTCTGAGATGACATTAGAATTAATCATGAACATAATAATAAAGGTCTCTATTAAAAGCAAATACCTTTCTAAAAATTTCTATATAGATGTATATAGAAATTTGAGGTACTTAGATATTCTTCAAATATCAAAGAAAACAATTAAGTTAGAAATAGAGGTTCACCTTCATTTTATAAATTTTACATATATTCTTGGGCATCTGTAGTGCAAGTGACAGTGGACTTTCCCACTAATAAGAAAAATAAAGAAGTGTGATGCAATATAAGGAAAGGACAAGAATACTTCATTAGTGACATGTGATAGTGAAGAACCAATAGAAGCATCAAAAAGTACAACACAGCAATTAAAAGAGGCAGAAATATACTCTCAGGCTTACAAGATAATTGGAAGAGGAAAAAACGAATGCCATATAGTGGACATCTACCATTATAAGTTGATTAGGATCTTCCTTCATCTAATAAAAATGTCATCATATTTTTCCTCTGAGAAGCTACTTTTTCCTCATTATATGCAGGGGAAGTCTCTGTTGCAGAGCCCTTTCACCCTCTGGTCAAGAGCGTAGATTTGGCCTATTCTGGGTAAATCAGATACTAGATGGGATATCAATCTTTAAGCGAGTGGTAAAGATTGAAAAATTTTCAAATTTATTTATCTCAATAGTGGTGTTTTGAAGAGACTTTCCAAGGTTCCTGGTCCCTAGATATTCCCATCTGCTTTAGTTTCTGTTCTTCATGAACCTTAAAAAAAATTCTACCAGTGCTCCTTATTTGCTGTGTTACAAACCTAACTAATACCTCTAGACCACAGAAGTAGATCTTTTTAATGATTTGGAGGGGTTTTTAAAAATTTCAAGTTTGATAAAAGGTGGACTGGATCTAAAGTATGAAGACTTTCTGCAAAATAGTAGGAAAGATTTTGCCTAGAAGTGGTGCAGAACTCTGGTTCATCTTCAGATAATTGGACTAAGTCAGAATATAAATCAGTATCCTGCTTCCTTCACTAAGAAAGTCTGAGTAACAACAAAAAATGACAGGAGAACTAATGAGCATGCTTAGTGATATATCTGGATTTACATTATGCTGCTTGTTCCTCAGATCCTTTCAGTCTGAGTAACTCTGATCTAGCCTAGGTTGTTTTAACCCAAAAAATGTGCTGATTGAGGCTTTTTGTTAGAATATCTAGAACTTACATGGTTTATGTAGGTGTAGAAAATATCGGGAAACATATAAATCAAAGGAAACAATAGCAATTTTCTAGCTGAACAAACTAACTACAGCAGGGGAAGTTTTCTTGTGGTTATCTTAAAAGATGTGGATTCTTAATGTCACACAAATTCTTTGTTTCTGATATGATAAGTTTTGTTATTTAGGCCTTTGAATGTGAATTTAATAAAATTTGGCTCGGATTCTTGTCTTTGAGTAAACAACACCTCACTCATTTGTTGATTTTTAAAAGTGTATTTCCTGATGCCAGTAAAGAAGGCTACTTCCCAGGGGAGCACTCTTTTCCAGAATCAATGAATTCAAGTTCATCTGAAGTCTATGATAGGCTGTGAATAGGCTTCATCTCAATGGCTGGCTGCATGGTGAACAAAGTTGAAGTTTCAGGATAATCCTTCGGTTGAGTTAGAAAAGTGTTAGGTGTATCAGGGCATCTTAAACTTGGAACTACTGACATTTTAGACTTGGATAATTCTTTGCTTTGCAAAGCTGTCTAAGGCATTGCAGGTTGTTTCAGCATCCCTGGGCTGTATCTCTAAATGTCAGTAGCAAACCCTCTGCGTGGGCAAGTGTTCCCTGAAAGAGGGAAATTCTCCTCAACTGAGAACCACCAGCCTGTATCACTGTCTTTTTAAGGGCCTTGGTTACAGAGTCTGACAAATCTGAGCTCAGTCCTATGCCGTGCCACTTCATTACTGACTTGGAAAACTTACTAGCTGCCCTTACTTGGAAATTTTGCCTTTGGAACTAACATGAGAAACATAACCAAAGGCAAAATTTAAATAAAGGAATTCTGTACATGTACATTTCAAATTCTCTCAACCACAAAATTAGAGAAATGACAGATGAATACATGAATTATCAACCACTTGCTGCACAAAAATAAACTTCTGAGCTTAATGTTTTGCTTAATAGCAAATCCTTTCTTTTTTGACCCAATTATGACCTCAGACATGCATCAGAACTTAATGCATATGAAAAAACAATTTAATGTCAAACTTCTAAGCTATGAAAAAAAAATCATGAGGAGAATGACATTTAAAATGCTGATTTACATTCCTTAGCATAACATTCAACCATCTGGGAATTTTTATACACTTTATTCTTGGATTCTGCTGTATCCTCAGGTGAATACAGATGTTACCCATAAACATATGCTTGTTTCAAAGGGGCAATTGTATCATCTTTTTAATATCAAGTTCACTTTACCTGAGGATGTTCAGATAGTGCTTTCATTTGTGGGATTTTGGAAAGAGTAAGAGTTGAAAAGCTCAAATATTTTGTTAAGCAAGCCTGCTAAGAAGAATATTCCTGATCATTGCTTTGTAGTTTCAATTATACCAGTAACAGAGTCTCTCTGAAAGAAGTCATCTGGGTTCAGATTACTGTGAAAAATCTTAGGGATTTTCTCTGAGAAAGCAAGTGGCATGGCCCAAGTAACATGCTGCTTTCTCAACTACGAGCCAAGCCACTACTAAAATAGCTTTAACACTAAATTGAACAAGGATGCCTGGTAAACAGAAGATGCTCAACAAGGATTTCTTGATGATCATCAAATCTCCTCCCTTTTCATCAAATCAAAATAAAGTTGCAAAGGTTTTATAGAAGTCACACAGCTAGTTAATTACAGCTTGTTCAGAAAGCCCAGTCCCTTGAATCCCAGCACAGTTTTGGGTCAGATGATTAGGTCAAGGACATAATGGTAGTTTTGATGAAAGATGTGTGTGTGTCTATTTCATCTAAGACTTCCTTTGCGACATACATACCAACCTTACACTTATCCTTATTTAACTTTTGGGTTAAATGAAATGTTCAGAGGTTAACGAACAGCTCATTGTTCTTTACATTATTCTTGAATGAAATGAGGTTCTTAATCTATGAGGCTTTTGTATGGTTAGCCTTTCTTACAAAAAACACTTGGGGAAAATATTGTAGACTGTTCTGTTTCCTGGGATCCGAAGTAAGTATCAGTAAGATTTTCAAAATGTGGAAACTTAAATCAAAGAACACTCAGGCCAAAGAAAATTAAACTATCACAAAAGTGTTCCTTGTTAATAAATTGTGATAGTAGTACAAATCATTCAGCCTCAATGAATCTCTTAAGCTTTTCAAGAACAACTCCAAAAGCTAAGTTCCAAGAGATATTTTAGACAAAAGCAAACTTTTAATAAAAAGAGTATATCTTCCTAAGGTAACTACATTGAGAGCATCTGCATGTTTCAGTATGTGTGAGTTTGTTTAGAAACATTTTATTATTTCAGAGTGAGTTTCTGAGTTAGACTGCAAATTCAAAGATGGCTACACCGGCAGCCTCCATTTCCTGTGTTTCTCAGGAATCTCCACTTTGTTCTTGCAAGTAGTTCCTGTGCTGGTCAACTGGTGTTCTTTTAACAAATGTAACATCAATGGGTAACTAGCAAACCAATTGTCGAATGTAACATTTGGGTTATTTTTTGAAATAGGTGCAACAAGTCTGTTCACAGTGTCATATGATTTGTTACTGAACTAATAAAAAAAAGACCTGGTGGCTGAGTTCTGGGATAAATTTCTAAATTCAAGGTGCAAAATGTCTTCACGTCTACCAGGGCATATATTTTTATACCATATTTGGAAGGTCTCCTTGCTACATATTGCTGAAAGCTTCAACAACTATAAAACGATGCAACTTGTTTGTCAATTATTGTGTATTCAGATAGTGTAATAATTTCTTGACAGTTCGAAACAAAACTTTCAACAAATGAATGACTAACAGCCAAATTGTCAGTTTTTTTTTTTTTTTTTTGCGGCACCAGGGATTGAACTCACGACCTTGCACTTGCCGGGCAGGCGCTTAGACCACTGAGCTAGATCCCCAGCCCTAGATTTTTTTCTTTCTTGGAGGTCTTTTTGTCATCAAAAGCATAGGCAATTTTGAAGGAAATGAAATCTCTTGAGTGTCATCATTGTTCTAAAAATTTCAATGACACATCTGTCACTTCTTCATAAATCCTTTAGATTTTGATTATTAGAATTATTAAATCCTTCTAAGAAGGCTTTTAGTTCAAATAGTCAGGTGTCATGATAAATGTATTTTTGAGTATTACTATTAATGCATATAGAATGTTTTCTTGTATTTCATTACTAGTATTTCAAAACATTTTATAGCTTATCGTCTGTTACAGTTTTCAATATTCAACTGCAGTGTTGACATTCTGTCCAAAAGGTTTCACCCCTGGCAAGAAGATAATAACATTTTCTGACCTAGTTTTAACATTGGATCATTCAGGTATACATGACCATTTTTTAGCATTTTGATGAGTCACATTTTTTTTATATCATTGTTTTCTTCCTCCTATGTATCAAGGTCTTTATTCTGTACTTCTCTATCTGTCATATTTCTAGCAATCATATCTTGCTTAACTCCATTGGCTTATATAATTCTAGTCATCATTGGAAGGCAAGGCACCTGATAACTCAATTTCAACCTCCTCCCAAAGTTGTAAAACTGGATTTTTATGCAACATTTCACTGAATTGGGCTGATTCTACAAGAAAAATCAAAAGAAAGCATTTAATAAAAAAACTATAAATACACAAAATGTAACACTGTGTAATGTGAGTAAAACTCACTCATTTACACTTTGACACACATGTATACACCTTGCCATTTGTCATGTCCAGTGGGTGAAAACAAAGATTGTTTCCTGTATTCCCCCCAGCACAGCTAGTGAGATGCACAACTGGGTACCATTATGTGAAAGTACATATTTCCATTAGAGAAAAATGATATGACATCTGTGACCCAGTATGAGGAATGAGATTTGTGACCGTAGCTTTTGTTTAAGAGAATTCCAAGTAAGAATCATAGAAAACTCACAAAATGTTTAAGAACTGTATTTCTAGAAATGTTATCAGTTTAAAACTAAAAAAACAATGAAAATACAAAGTAAAGAGAGATCTCAGCACTTTAGAACTAATATGGATAGGAAGCAAACTGGGAAGATCACTTACTTTTACACATAGATCACTTATTGTAATAAAAGAAAGATTATTCAAAGGTAATAGGACCCAAGATGGTAGACCAGAACCACGGAGAGCAGAAACCTTCAGAGAGCAAAAAAGACTCCTACTCACAGAACTGACAACACGAACTTGACCAGATTTAAGAATTTCTGTGGACCAGTGTTTGCTATGTGCCTACTAAACTTTTCTATCTCTTTGAAAATGGAGGTGTCTATCATGGTTAACTCTTACACAGTGGATATGTGGGAGGCAGGTAGAACGTCTGTTTGCTTCGTTAAGACTTCAGACTAAGGGGAATGACACTCAAGTGCTTTGCTCAAGGACACTTACCTAAGGAGATTCAACTGCACCTGGACCTAATTTAGATAATAAATTCAGGCCTCACACTATGCCAGTAAGAAACAAATTTTGAGAGTCCTTGGGAAGAAGTAAGCACATTTTTCCTAGAAGGAACAACATGAATTATTAGGCTAGAAGATAGCTTGTGAAAGTCTGCATTTGACAAAGATGGTCCACATTATAACTCCATTTCCACATGTTCCTCTAGAGTCTTGCTGCTGTCCCATCATGAAGGAAAGCGTAATGCTCATCCTATTAAATCTGGGTCGTTTTGTGACTCACTTACAACCAACAGAATGTGGTAGAAGTGATTTTGTGTAACTTCTAAGGCTAGTCAGAAAGGCAATACAACTGCCACCCTGCATCTGGAAACTCTGGCACGGGATTCCTGTATCAATAGGTAAGTAGTTTGAGGGCCCTGAGTCAGAAATGCCTTGAGGGAACTCAATTAAGCCATGCAGGTAGACCCAATGGAGAAGCCAAGGGACTGTCTAAAGAGAGAGGAGGAATCAGAGAAAAAAAGGGTATGCTTCTCTAGATCTATTTACTCTAAGAATTTCAGAATAAGGGATTGTGGATACGAAAATCAATAGCTATTATAATAAACAAAAACAGTGTGTGCTTTCTCAAGTATATTACTGTGCGATCCAATGAGATTGTGTGTGTGTGGCGGGGGGGGGGGTAATGTCGTGGTCAAGGGCACAGGCCCCGGGTCAGAGTATGGAAGCAAACTCCGGCTCTGTTCTCTTCTAGCCCTGTGAATGTGAACAAGTCAGTTAAATGCTCTCTGCATTAGTTCCCCACCCACAAATCAGAAATGACAATGGTATTTACCTTGGGTTATTGCAAAGATTAAATTTGTGAATATGTGCAAAACAAGTAGAATGTTTCTTAAGAGATGATTTACCTACAAAATTCCAGTTGACAATGACAACTATTATTGCTGAAATTAAGGAAGCTGTTTCAAGTACTCCAAAACTTCTGGGAATTAAAAAAATGAAGAAAATTGCTACATAAGGCTTTAAACATGGTTATATAAGCACCTGAAGGCCCCCACACAACACAGTACAGCTCGAATCTTCTGCCTTTTGACAAAGTGAACTAAAAATAGATGAATAATAAATACTAAGCTGTGAATGCTACAGTCTACTTAGGATAATTTAATGACAATAAATCTAGGCAGACCCACTGAGTTATGCCAAGACATTTTACTAACTATATCTAATTTGCTTGACTTTTCCTGTTTAATTAATGAATATTATAATTATGTGTTCTGAAAGTTGTGTGAATTTAATATCATCAAGTTGCACTAATGCAAAGTAGAACAAAATATCAAGACTTAGAATTTCTTTTGAGGACTTGCTTTCTTGCAAAGACTACAATTAAGTCCCTAGAGTAATCCTTATTTGCCCACATAATGAATTCCGTGGGAAAATGAGACACTTCCAGTTTTTTCTCATCAACACTGATAATGACCTAGCCTGATTTAGTTGAACTTAGGGCATTTTCAATCATTACAAGCATAGAGGTCTACGACACATCCTCTCTTGAGAGAATTTACTAATGTAGCCAAAGTACACACAACTCTGCATGTCTGATTCTTTTTAATTCCTTGGTCGCACTAGTATTCAATCAGAGTTTTCACTAGCTATCTATGTGTAGAGATCTAAATATTTTATAAAAACAAGCAGTTATTTAAACTACAAATTGTGCTTTCTTCTTTCAGGTTAATTTCTGGGAGCATTTTGTCAGGATATAAACACATTTTTACACTTTTTAATTCTTCTTTCTTTTATGTAATTGAGAGTGCTAGTAATTGCTTGTATCCTTTGTGACAATATACTCTAGAAATATTTGGGAAACAATTTATTGTAGCTAGTAAGATAAACAATAGCAGGAATCTTTTCATTAATAAATATAAGTAGAAAGCACCAGTTATGAAATAAGCAGTAGAAAATGTAACTATATTTTCTAGCATCTATGTGAACTCTGGGTTTTTACTAGAATATATGGGAAAGTTTTCAATTTGTTTAAAATAATGTTTCACTGGTTCTTAATGAATTTTGTTAGTACTGACTAAAAAAAATTATATTAAGCCACATTTTAAAAATTCCTGCCTCAACTTCAGCTTATCATTTTTTTGTCATATTAATTATTGGTAATTAATTGCTTTTCTTCTTTCTTTCTTTCCTCCTTCCTTCTTCCTCTCTTCCTCCCTCCCTTCCTTCTTTCCTTCTTGTCAATAAATATTTTATTAGGCAACAGTGTATTTTCTGACAGCATACTAAGTAGCAGAGATTCCATTAAGAATTCATGATCTCTGTAATCATGGAATTTATGACCATGTAATAAAAACAAAACAGTGGCAGTTAGGATAGACCTCAAACCCAACAAGCGGTGTTCTTATAAGGAGAAAAGAACATACAGAGACCAAGGGAAGACAGAGGCAGAGATTGGAATTAAGTCACCACAAGCCAGAGAATACTAAGAAGTTTTAGGCAGCAAGGATAGCTTTTTCCCTGGGTCTGCAGAGGGACCAGCACTTTGGTATTAGAACTCTAGCTTCCAGAATTGCAAGAGAAAAATTTTTGTTGTTTCAAGCCACTCCATCTGCTGCACATTCTTATAGCAGTCCTGAGAAGCTAAAACAGAAATGTTGACTATGAAGTATGGGACACCTAAGTAGAAAGATCTAGAAGACAGCTGGATTTTAGGGGTCTGAAGCTGCAGTTTGGGCTGGAGATAAAACTGTGAGGAACACCAGCATATGATTGAGTAATGAAGTCATATGTGTGGCTGAGATCACTCACGGCCAATGTATGGAAGAAGAAGACGACTTAATGTAGAACTCTAAGTAGTGACCTTTGAATAGTGGGCAGAGGGAGGAGTGCACACAAAGGGAGATCACAAAGGAAGCTGGTGGGGGGTTGGAAAATGACCACAAAGGCAGAGAGAGAGCGAGAGAGATCCAAGGGAAATGTACAGCAGGTGGCTCAAGTATGATCAATGCTCAGTCCACTCCATGTAGGGCCATTCTGAGAAGATTTCAGTGCAAAAGGGAACCAGTCTGGAAGGAGTGCCAGAGAGACATGAAAGTAAGTCCAGGAAGTGTAGACAACTTTCTAGGAGGTTGAATGTGAACCCGAAGAAATCCACCCCAACTACAGGCAGACAAAGGCTCGTGACAGGAGTTCTCACATTACATACTCACTCATATCTATTTGAATTTGTTTACAGCTGATTGTGCTTTTATCCAGCAAGACACCTTGATGCGTAAATAATGACAATCAAACAATGAAAACAGTAATTCATCCTAATTATTGTTGGCCATAAAACAGTACTAAGTTATAGCAAAACAATTAAAACATGTTTGACAGATTCAGATCTAAAAATCTGTTTAGAATCTGTTGTTGGTAAAAGTTTTCTGCATAATTTATAAAGAGGAAAATTGTAGGCAAGATAATATTTTGAAATGTAAAACATCTGACTCATAGTAGAGATGAGGAGCAGTGAATGACCCATGAGAGAAATTTATCTTATTGTTCATATAAAGGGAAGAGAAAATGCAAAACTGATAAGGCATCAGGCATCTCAAAGCAAGACTACTTTAATGAGGGTGAGTCATGATGCCACCTAGGGAAATGAATCAGGTGCCCACATTCCCAATCTTCCTCATAATTATAGGTTTTCCCCCCTTTTAAATTAAAACTAAAGTAAGCTAACAACTAATGTCCCTGTAGTACAAATTGAGCCAGATGGAGATAAAGCCTAAGAAGTAAGATGAAAGTATAAAAGGAAAGTAGCTTTTTCAGCAAAGAATAAAAAAAGGAAGGAAGGAAAGGAGCAAGAGAACAATCACCTTAAGTATAATGTCATGCCTGGTGGCCCATAGAAAGGACATAGAAATACTTTTTTTGTGATTTTGACATATTCCCACCATGGGAATTACAGTAAGCTTTTTCTCAACACTGAAGTTTTCGATAGACAGCCTGAGATTCCTGCAGTTTCCTGATCACGTTAGGAAAGTGACGCCCATGCTGCTGCCCATCCAGCTTGCATACTCAGTCAGAAGTCCTGGAAATTCTACATCTTCCCCATCTCTCCTTCTCAGAGCTACAGTCTGATCTAAGCTGCCACGGACTCACCTATACTACGGAGCCTGGGGAGAGCAGGCTGTGTCCTGCTGTGAGTTACCCCATGTTGTAGAGAATAGTCGTTCTCAGCCTGTGCTCTGTCTTGAGTGATTCTGTTTTACAAAAGAGCAGCTTGCTCCACTTTTCAGTGCAGACGCGGAGGCAAAGGTCTACAGAGTAACTTGTATGTACCAACAGGTAACCACCTGTTGGACACACGAAATTTATCAACAAAAACAACTTCCACCTGCATAGAACAGTCATAAGGCATAAACTGATAAATGAATCCTGCTAATAAAAAAATCACTGCCTAAAAACTTATCAAATTAAGTCACACATTAGTTTTAAGTTACATCAGAAAAAAATGGGCCAGTGAGTTTACTGGACACACCAGACCAACAAACAACGCAAACCCCTCACCTGGGTCATATAAAAAGAGATATACCAAACACTGGGGTGTGATGGCACCACACACATCAGACCACCTGGGGAATGCGTCACATGGCTGACAGCACATGAACTGTGGTTCTCAGTCCCCTGCTTCAGCTTATTATAGACAGCTAAGTTAGGTAGAAATATTATAGGCAGTCAGACAGGGCTAGGTCCTCAAGGAGGCCGTACAGAGGATGAGAATACACTGCAACTGTGGCTGGAGGAGCATCCACTGAAGGTCAGGCCTCAAGATAAAGATAGAATGAACAGACCTGAATGCCTCCCCAAGGGATAAGAAATATACTATAACTGGTATCACCTGGTCCAATAAAGCTTTGATAGACATCAGTCACCCTGGTCACCAGGTGACCAGGACCTCCTGACTCATCGCTTCCAAAAATGTCCTTGTTCTTTCCATGTACACTTGCCATATGACTTACTTTTCCACTGGACCAACATTACCGAAGTGGTTATACTTGTACTGAAATTTATAATTACAGTGTTGTCCCATGTTGTATCTCATGATTTTGCACCCACCTCCTGATTTTGCACTATAAAACCTTCTTTGGAAAGTGGGGTCTGTGGCAATCCCACCAGTCTCTCAGGAGCTGTCTCTCCCAATAGTTTTCCTACTTTTAACCTCCACTGTTCCTTACAATTCATTCTTCCGTTTTGGAGAACACGAACTTGGTGCATCTGACATCTAGCAGTTTGGGAGTTATAGTATTTCCCTTATATCATCTGGAAGTCCTATATCAAGCTCAGCTAGATCTCCCTGCTTGATGATGCCCACTTAAACTTCCAGCCATCCAGACTCAGGCCTTGAACAAACTGTGTTCTCAACAAGCTCCATACCTCAGAAGCTCTGCCTGGTCTGCGATCTTGTCCAGCTGCCTCTAATGACTCTGCATCTCTGCAGACTCTCTGCCTTGCTTTTCTCTCTGAGTCTTGTAGCCACTATTAACCCTTTAACGTGTGTTATTGTGTGAAGTGTGAGGAGTGACTTGAGTGTTAAAGATATTAGTAAATAAGATTGGAATAAAAGAAATTGTGATGGCCCAGCTCATTGCCTCATTGGCACCAAGCGAACTCTAAAGACTGAGCCTGATAATGATAAGGCTGATAAAACAGAGGTAGCTCATGGATTTACTGTTACTCAATAAATTCTTGGCATTGTAGAAAGACACAAACATGTCTGGTCTACGCTATTAGCAAAGGCTGCTCAGGACACTCACTGCCTGCTAGGACACTCACTGCCTGCTAGAGTGAATTGGAGAAATACAAATCCACTATCATTATGCTTTTTAAAACTGTAGAAGTGTCCCACCATGGCCACCTCAAGCCTATAGGAGGCTTCAAGAAAAATTTGAAAAAAAAAAAAAAGTATGCAGACCACAGTCTGGGATAAGCAGAGAATGAGGCAGAGTAAGGACTTGATTTGCCTGGTGGTACAGCTTTTTATGCAGTGAGGAAAACACAGTACCCTTTCCTTTGAAATGAAATCCGACCGCTTTGACAAGCCCTCCACAACCTGGTCTCTGCCAATCTCTGCAGAGTCACCTCTTGCCATTCTTTTCCTCTGGATTTCTGATACTGGATTAGTTTTAGTTGTTTGAAAATAGCATGATCTTACTTGCATCTTTGATGAACCTCCACTGATCAGAACAATCTTCCCTTTTCTCCAGGGACAGAATTCCTGCTCACTCTTCAGGTCTCAGCAAAAACAGTATTTCCCCTCACAGGACTTTGCGGATCCCCTGGATTAAATGTCTTCTTACCACACACTCCCCCAGAGCACCTAAATGCACACTGAATGCACTCACTTGGGCTTACTGAAATGACTCATATACAGTCAGCCTTCTCTGACTGACTCCAGCGCTAAGAAGGCTGAGACTTTTTCTATCTATCCCCCAGTTTCACCTATGTACAGTTCCATGGTTGACACTCAGCAGATGCTCAAGAAGTATCTACTGACTGAACAAATAATTAAATGAATGAGGAAAAACCTGGTGTCTCCATTGTGGTCTGCCTCTGACTTACTAGTTATGTGACCTTAAGCAAACTTTATAACCATTGTGAGCCTACTTTAATCTTTAAAATGTTGGCAATACCGTCTGTCTCTACCTATAAGGTTGTCATGAGGCTCAAAGTGGGAAGGGACAGATATTTACTGAGCGCCTACAATGCACACAATTCTATGCCAGGCATTGACAGTCACATTCTCCCAAAAGAAAGAAAAAGGAGTCTCTCATATTTTTTACCATGTGATCATAGTAAGTAGCTTGGACTGTTAATCTTGTCAAGTAGATGAGTAAAGCCCATTTCTGGGTGTGCCTGAGTGTGTCAATCAGGATGTTTCCAGAGACAGTTGGCAAGTGGGTCAGCGAGCTGATGGGGAGACCTGCTCTGAATCTATCACCCAGTAGGCTGGGGGCCTAGATGGAACAGAAGTAGAAGAAAGAGGAAGGGCACCAGCGCGCGCTCTCTCTCTCTCTCTCTCTCTCTCTCTCTCTCTCTCTCTCTCTCTCTCTCTCTCTCTCGTTTGGTCACCATGAGGTGAGCCGCTTCTTCTGCTACGCCCTGCCACCTTGATGTTCTGTCTCAACACAGGCTCAGAAACTGAGAAGCAGCTGACCATGGGTGAAACCTCTCAAAGCATGGCCCAAAGCTTTCCTCCTTTGGGTTGTTTTTATCAGGCATTTTGTCACAGTGACAAAAATGCTATCATAGCAAAACAGGAACTTTGGTGTACATTTCTCTGGTTTCAAAGGCTCTGCTCTCTCTGCCTCTTTCTGTCTTCCTTTCCTTCCTCACCATATTTCTTCAATAGCCATCTGACTACTTCTTCAAGTCACAAGACAAACATCACTCATTCAGTGAAACCATCTCTGACTCTACCAGACAGATTTGTACGCTGCTGTCTGAGGCTTATGTTCTATTTAAAATAATTTTTATATTATTTTAAATAGAACATAATATTTTAAATAGAACGATTTTAAATAGAACAATTATATTTCAATTGTTTGCTGACTACAATGCTTTTGGGGAAGGAAGCCTGTCTTTCCATTATTATCCCCAGTATCTTGCCTGGATATTAACAATTTATAAATGAGTATTTACTAAATGAATAAACAAACCTACTCCATCTGGCATTTCTAGCAAATTTGACAACATAGTTAATTTTTATTTAATGTTTATAAGTAGCTTTACATTTTCTTAACATATAATATACATTAAATAATAAGTTAACATATAATGCTAATATAAATTAATGTAATAATTAGAACCCTAACTACATTAACTCATATGCCTATGGTTGCTAAGGTAGCATTATGAACCTATGACAGCAGTTCTTACCCAATAATAGGGATCTGATTTTCAATAAATGTTAAAGATAAATGTTAATGTATGGGAAATGACTGCCCAAAAGAGAATATATCAATCTGAGACAAGAAAATGATTCCATTTTCTTTTGAGACTCCAGCTTCAACTTTCTATATGCCAACTTCAGAGTAAATGTAGTGTTAATAAATAGCAAATGTTTGACTGGGGAAGTTGACATAGCTCCATAATGTTACCGTCTTCTAGATCGTAACTAATAGAAGAAACAAAATGCAGCTGATAATTAACGGTCTACAGCACAACAGTGAACTAGAAATGTGCTCAGGACACTAAGACAAGGCTAAAGGTTTCCTTCAAACTCAAATGAAAGTAGATATTTACTTAGCACTCAGATCAGGAAGAAATATTTTAAAAATGCTTTGAAATTATGCAATATATTATCTAAATCCTTCTTTTAAGACAACAGCTTGTCAAAATGTTAATCACTAGGAACTGAGATATTTTAGTTAATAATACTTCCTTTCACGTGTGCTTATGTGCTTTCCAGAAGAAAATCTGAAATCTATTATTAACTTTATATAGTCAACTGATTAGGCGCGTTAATGAAAGAGAAAACAGAAGTCTGTGCTAATAGAGAACAGAGAAAAAGAACAAACTTGATTGAGAGACAAAAGAGTGGATAATGCAAAAATTACATCTTTGACTCTGGAATAGATGTTGATTTTCTGTAGCATATTTGCCTTCCTAATATACTTCATTAGTTTTTCTAAGTAAGGAGAACAATGCCATAGGACGCTCATCTACACATAAAAATGACAGTTTGCTCCAGCTCCTGTGAACTACTGGCCAGAAGTCAGAATTCTGTCAGTAGTATTCACCCTGTACATTGACTCTAATATTTGGAAAGGTGTCATTCCCTTCAGGCTCTAGAATACATTATTCCCAACCTTACACAGCACTAATGTGGAAAGTAGCTAAGGCAGTGATGAAAAAAAATTCAGTTCTAGGAAAAAGAATAGCCATAATCTATATTGCTTTGACCTTGGGAAGAACAGTGATCACCAAAGCTTTCACTGTTATTTTAAAAATTAAGCCTGATATAATAATCTGCTAAAATAAAAAGCAAAAGAAAATTAGAAATTAATGTACATTGGCAGAGTAGTTTTAATGCTTTTGGAAACATGGAGTCAACTACTTTATAATTTTCTAAGAAAACTGAATATATTTCCAATGTAAATAACAGTAATCTTTCCATCTGTAAAATCAGATAAATCATGTAACAAAAATTGACATTAAAATGACATATCCCTCAGAGGAAATTTATGAAATAACCAATGATGAGTGGGCTCCATGGCTCAGAAAAAAGCAAGGTAGTTAAGACAAAAGATGATCTTGTCTTACTAAAAGATGGAAATAGGTTCATATTAGGTGGAAAAATCTCAACAAAGCAAATTTCATCCAGTTCTTATGAAGCATCTGTCATAAATTAGTCCCCATGTTAGACACTGGTGATATATCTTGAGACATGGTCCCTACATTTAAGAAGCTCACAGACATAAATAAATAGATTTGTGTAAAATAACCAATATCAGAGATATTTGAGGAGTGTAGGAGTCACATGCATGGTAGGACTAGTGGGCTCAAAGAAGGTTCTGCAAAAATTCATATGCTGAAGTCTGATCATCAAGGCGACGGCACTAGCAGGTGAGGACTTTAGAGGTGATTAGAAGATGAAGGTAGAATATTTGAGAATTGGATTAGTGCTCTCATAAAAGAGACCCAAGGAAGCTCATTTTCTCTTTCCACCACACGAGGACACAGAGAGAATGCTCTGTTTGTGAGTCAGAAAGTGGGGTCCCAACAACCACCCAACCTGCCAGGGACTTGAACCGAGGGTTGTTAGAACTAAACTTCTGTCATTTATGAATGCCCCAGTTTATGGCGTTATAACAACTTGAACAGACTAAGAGGTTACCTTTGGCCAAATTTCATACAAGTACTGAAGTTCATCAGTGGATTAGATGAGAACCCATTCCAAGTTGACAGAAGAGTACTCTGCGAAATAAGGAGCCATGAACTTGAAAAACAATGTACTTAGAAGTACATGGTGTACTTTGGTTAAGGTAAGTAGCAGGATAGAGGCAAACAGAAAGTTAGATCTAAGTTATCAAGAACCACGCTAGATGTTCTCATGTCAGTTTCCTAGACAATGGGATGATATGATTAGATCTATGCTTGAACTAAGCAAAAGCAAAAACTGTGCTGCTTTAATAGGCAGGTCCTAGAGTGGGAAGGTTCCCTGGCAGGCATTAGTACTGCAGTGATATCCAAGCTGGATGATGCCTAAAGTGGACTCGCATTGTCTGTCTTATATCTTAAGATTTCAGTATTAGAGCTTCTGCTCCATAATTTAGTACTTATCAAAATAAAAACTAGTTTTATTGGCAGAAAAGTGGTACAAAAAAATACATGAGTGATTAACTGAGGTGGGTCTGGGAATATCAGATCAAGGAGATGAGTTTTGAGCCCTTCCACTCTCAACCGTGAGACAGACCCAGGGACTGGTACTAATCCAAAAGGTACCTTGAGGCCAGGGGAGGTGGACAGCCTTCCTCTCCCAAAACAAGAGAACATGGGCACTGTGTTAATTTCTATCTCTGCATAACGAGTCAGGACAAGTATATATGTATTATCTCACAGTTTACAGAAGCCAGGAGTCTAGGCAGGGCCCAACTGAAGCCCTGTTCAAGATCTCACCGAGCTGCAACACAGGTAATGGTCAGGGCTGCAGTCTCGTCTGCAGTCTCATCAGCGTGCAAACTCACAGCTGCAGGAAGAATTCACTTCCTTGCAACTGCGAAACTCATGCGGGTTATGAGTCCAAAGCCAGCAGCACAGTGAGAAAGACTGCTGCTTCAAACTGCTAATCTCTAGACCTCATTTTAAGGGGTCACCTGATTCATATAGACCCACCAAAGTAATCTCCCTTTTAATTAAAATCAATGATAGATGCAATCAATGAATTATGTCTGCAAAGTGCTTTTATCTTTGTCGTAAAACTAAGAATGGCAATTGTCCTCCGTCACTTCTCTCACTGGCTAGAAGCAAGTTAGAGGCCACACATATGTGGCCTAAATCCTCAAAGGATGGACATGATACCTGCTGCTGCCAGTGCAAGTGACGCAGGCCTGTAATCCCATCTGCGCAGAAGGAGGAGGAGGGCAAGTTCAAGTCCAGTCAAGGCAACTTAGGGACATACTGAGAACCTGTCTTAAAATGAAAAAAAAAAAAAAAAAAGAATTTAAAAGGGGCTGGGGAGGTAGCTCAGTGGCAGAGTGATTGCCTGTGATTACCTAGGCATGGGGGAAGCTTGGCTTCAGTTCTTCGGTACTGAAAAAAGAACGTGCCTGCCACCCATGCTGAGTCAAGAGTCGAAGTTCCCTGAGGCTGGACTGGAGAAATAGGGAACAGTTGGTCCGTCTAGCAGGCAGGAAGAATACCTAGAACTTGGGAGAATATCTGGAACAAGTCTGCCGTAGGCTCACGCTGTCACATAAA
>RJWT010017190.1:0-19470 GCA_004365215.1 Cuniculus paca | reverse complement strand
TGTGGCTTGTGTTTAAATGTCCTGCCAAACCTCATGTGGTCATAAAATGGTGCCTTACAGAGGTGGCTAGATTTAGGGTGTACGATGGTGGGATTAAGTGTGTGATGCTTGGGACAAGAATGTGTGATTACTAACTTAGTGCACTGCTTAATTTAGCATAATTCTGGGTGTGGATAATGGGAAGGTCCACACTGTGTGTGGGTGGCACCACCTAAAAGGCAGATATCCTGGAAGGGATCAAAGGGAAAGAAAGTACTGCTGCTGCTGGTGTTTGTTTCTGTTGTTTTTTGGCTTGTTTGTTTTGTTTTTGTGTTTGTTTTGTTTGTTGCAACTTTACTGCTTTGCCGCCTTCTGCCTGCCATGGCTGTTTCTTTTTGGTGATGCCTCTCTGTCGTATGCCACCCTGCCTGAGAGCCAGTCAACTATGAACTAAAACCTCTACAAACTGAGACCTACAGCAAACCTTCCTTCCTTTAACTGCGGATGTCAAGTGCTTTGACTCAACAATGAGAAAAGTACCAAAGAAAACTAGTTTCTGGCCCATATAAATGCCTCAATAAAAAAGTTTTTAAATAAATGAATAAAAACAAGGATTTGTACAACATACTTGCTTAAAGGAAATCTTCTCTTGATAATAAAGGGACTTCAGTTTTACTTCTAGCAAATGGTGACATAAATGGTGACATTATCTCTTAGACAAACATAATAGATATCTTCCCAGATGATGCTGAAAATAGAAAGACAACCCAATATTAAACCAAAATTCATATCTTCTTTACATGCATATAAATATTCCAATGTTTTCATTCATCTTTTACCAAACTGAAACAAAGGAAAAGAAGAAAAACTTGTATTTTGTAACCTGCATTGTATTTAGCTTTTTAATAAAACGTATTGACCACACATGCGTGCGCACACAAACATGCACATAAATGCACAAATATATGTGGAGAGAGACAAAGAGATCAGAGAGGAGGAGACTGTCATTTCTACTTCCTTTGATTTTTCACATTTTTCAATTTAGGGGCATTGCTAGCTTCATTCAGTGATAGGAAACTCATCAGTTATTTTTTCCAAAGTTGCTAATTATGAGGAACTAAGTAATGTATTTTTTATATGTTTTTAAGGATTTCTGTGCAATTTACCTCCATATGTTATATATGTAAAATATATGCTTATCAAAGAAACTATTTTTGACCTCTTTATTTCTTAGCGAACATTTTCTAAACTTTTTAATGGCAATTTCATTTTTTTTTCCTATATACTCAGCAGTAATTCCAAGAGTAAAGCGTTCTACATTTAAAGCTTATCTTTTATTTTAAGTTTTCCTTTTTGGGCAGAAAATATAATTTAAAATTAAAATGTATGACAGCAGTTAGAAAAACTATTGTTACTGACAAAATAGTATAGAAGAAGTTTGTCCTTCTTATAGTGTTTGAACAAAGTCCAGTTGCAAAGAATTTGTTTTTATAAAAGCAACCAACCAGCAAGTTTTACACTGATGCTATAGGCGACAAAAGTGAATATTAGAATACACATTTTTGGCGTAAAGTACAGAGTATCTGTAACCTCTAGGATCCATTGAAAAGTCTTCCTAGTGATTTTCATAATCTATTACTAGTGAAGGATCATTCAGAGGCAGAAATAGGACCCCACTGTGAAAGTGTTCTTTTTCTACATTGAATTCTGAACTTTGTGCTTATTCAGATATAATAATAACATGGTTTTAATGATTTATTAATATGCCTAAAAATGCCCTGAAGTAGCAGTCTCCAAATAGCCCTGTCATATGTATTAACTTCACATATTCAATTTCTATTAATTTTATTTAATAGCTATGTGATAGGTTTTGTTAGTTAACAAGCCCTGTGCAATATTCTAGTAATTCATAAATTAATATGAATATATTCTATGCTTTAGATTGTCATAACTTAATAAAAACTACATATATATATACATATATATATGTATATATATATTAGGATATATATTAGGAATATGGCATCAAGTCCCATTCACCAATTCACCATCATAAAACCGGCAATGTTTGTGTCAATAACAAGAATATTATTTCATTGAGTCAGTCACAAGATTTTTACTCTCAGGTTTAGTAACAATACACAGGAAAAATTTTTTCACTTAAATATCTGCCTCTAAGGCAGTAAAAAATTGATTAAAGTTAGTGCTGTTGTATGTGAAGGATTCATTTATTATGCTTGGTCTTTGATTTTCTCATTTTTCAAAGGTGCTATAGATATATTACATAATCTGCTTTCATCTGTATTAAGACATGTTGATCAGGTAACTGAAACATTATTTGCCCTGTTAAACTGTCCTAATTATTTCACTGGTTCCTTGTTCAAAGGAATAAGCTATGATTGACTGAAATAATCTTGCAAAGTCAAGGAACAATAAACATATTCACCAAAATTCTTTATAATTCATTAAAAAATTAGTGAATTTTTGGCTAACATGAAGCATAGCATTATAGCATATATTTATTAGGGTTTCAGAAATATAAAATATATTGCTATGTCTGTCTTAGCTTCCACTGTTATAAGAGCAATATATCATTCATTCATGAATTCACGCAAGATTTATGTTAGGTAATAAGAACTCAGTACAGCATAATGGTGAAAATAGATTGCAACCACAACAAAACTGGCAGAATGGAAGGTAGTTAGAATTATCTTCCACCAATAGCATCTAAATTTAATCTGTGTTTCTGAATTAGTATACACTAGTAAATATCACTCAAGTCAGAATATTCAATTATGCTAGTTCTTCTTTTATCAAACAATGTGATTGTGGGCAAAACATTCACTTACTCTATACTTTCCTTTTCAGCAGAAATAGGAATTGGAGCAGTAATTTATTAAGTTACTTCAAGTCACTGTACTGTGCTACTTTATTAAATGCAACAGAAAGTGGCAGAATAACATGGCTTTCAGCAGCAATCTGTGTATCACGAAGAAGAATGATAGATTTTCCAGGTTTATAGCTGACAAAATATGTTAAAATTAGGATTCATTCATCAGAAACATTGAAGTAGATAATATAAAATCTTTTTTTCACTGCTAATTGGTAATAACAATTCTTGCCATTTGCTGCTCAGCAAAGTGGACAGCATCCAAAGGATAATGTTTATCAAGTGTTTTGGGCTTTTTCAAATCTAGGACTACATTAATATTAAGTACCCCATTTATGTATATAGAAAAAAAATGCCTCTGACTTCAAATTCTACGGGGAATTTTCCACGTAAGGGAATCCGTCTAAGCAGATTTGAGATAAATTTGAGAGTCTATAGAAAAGTATGTAGATTGTCATGCTGAGCTTCTAGATGAGATGATTAAACGTATCTTCCATATCCATACTTTTTTTTTTAACAAGTACAAGTAAATGTACTTACAGGTCTTACAACAAACAAAAGAACAAATACATCTTTCTCTTAATAGTGCAAAGAAAATTAAAACTGACTACTTCATATACAGTATGGTATAAAATATATGACTATAAAAGAATTCAAATTGGTTTCTTCCTTTTACACAAACAAAACTATCCATTATTCTCAAGTCTAACAAGACCCAACTAGTAGTAAAGGCATTATTTATTTATTTATTTATTTAAGCTAATATTGAGCACAAGTTTTTGCAAGTTAGCAGATTGCAAGTCTGAACAAGAAGTTGATGACCTCTGTTCACACTAAATCCTTAAACTACATTATGCAGGTAGAGAAGTAGGAAAGAGGAAGAGTTACTTACTGTTGTTTCTTTGTTCTGAAAAACTGAAAGGACGTGTGCATGATACTCCTGAGTTTCCCAGGATCTTGGAAGCAAGAAACTAGGTTTGCTACCCTTGAAGTTTTAAGTAACAACAACAACAAAAGGAATAAGGGACATAAAAGGATTTAAAATTTAATCAGAACAGATTTTGAAAGGATTAGGTCAAGACTGCAAAAGTGCTTTGTTACAGCTAATGCAGTAGTGCTTGCCTCAGATTTATCTGGAGCACCATTTGAATGATTATGTTCCCATATTTGTAGTTAACTAGCACTAGTAAGATTTTTGTATAAAATGCAAGTAACAATAGGAGAAGTGTACAGTGCAATTTGAGTAGGAGAACAGAATGACCTTCTCGTCTCTATCTTAGATCACAGGATCGGATCACAGGGTAGATCTTGTTTTCTAAATTAATGCAATTCTCTAGTTCACCCCTCTGAGAATAGCTTTGTTTCTCAGAGCACCAGAGGAAAAATGGATTATGGAACTGTAGAATAAAGACAACCTTCTTGTGAGCTAAAAAATACCCTCAGAGGAATGATGAATGGAGCCCCTGAGAGAGAAAATAACTGAAGTTTTCTTCCCTTTTTAATAATGCTTAGCTTTATGGGAAAGGAAAATACATTTGTTTCCTTGCTGGAAGAAAAGAAGTTCATTTCATGATAAGTGTAGTGAGTCACTTAAAATTCATTCATAAAATTATAAAATCACTTCCTCATCAAGTGTATATTGAGAATTTATAAGCAAGACACATATAAACTCAGGAGATAAAAGTTGTTAAAACAACAAACTAAATTCACATTCACATGCCTTTTTTACCTAGTGGTTTAGGAAGACATTAAACAAGAAAACAATCAAATAAAGGAATTTCAACTTCTAAACTTTATGAAGAGAATAAACCATAATAATTCAAAGGAATGTAATATTTGGAACTGTTTTATTTATGTTAACCAGAAAATCTCCTCTGAGAAAAATGCATTAAATTACCAGAAGAAGCCAGCCAGAAGAACATCTGGAGAAAGAACTTTTCACACAAAGGAACAGCAAGTGCAAAAGTCCTCAGGCAGGTGACAATTGGTTGGATAGAAGCCCATTAGAGGTTAGTGAGACCAGACCCTCAATAAGCAAACTAGAGAACATCTGAAATGGTACATGAGAGTTGGCCAAGATCAAGCAGTAGGAATATTTATTTGGCAAGAGATTCGCACATTTATTTCTTTGTTTGATTAATTTTTTGGTAGTTTTTGTTTTGTTTTGTCTTGGTGAGAAGGCCGTAGTATACAGAATGTCCACGGCCTACTTCTCTGTACCTGTAAATGTGTTACTTTATATGATCAAGGGAATTAATATTGCTAATCAGCTGATGTTAAACAAGGGAAGGGATCAATATCATCACAAATGTCCTTAAAAGTAGAAACTGAATGTAGAAGATGTAGAGTGAGAGTGACGTAACTTTGAAAAGATTTCATCATCCTCTGTTCTCCTTGAAGTTGAAAAAAATCCTAGAAACTGAAAAAGACAAGAATGCTTTCTCCCTAGAGCTGAGAGATAGGAATGAAGGTCAACTGACTTCTATAATTTAGCCCAGTGAGACTCATGTTGGAATGCAGTCCTCTGAAACTGTTAGGCAATAAATTTATGTAGCTTTAAGTCACAATAGTTTGGTACTTTCTTATAATAGCAGTAGGAGACTAATATAAACTCATTAACTCATTAATGCCTTAATGGAACAGTCACGCTCTGATCAAATCAGGATTGTAGCTTAATAGTCCTATCTCCAAGTACCGTTGGCATATAACTTTGGGGATTAGTTAACCAATACATAAAATTTTGGGGAATATATTCAAATAGCAGCCATCTGAGAACCTTCAAGCCAATGTGGTTTTAGTGCAAAGGCCACCCAGGCTGTGGGGAGAGCTGATTGAGTCTGACAACAGGAAAAAGCTGATGTCCCACTTCAGAGGCAGTAGGACTGGAGGAGACACTTACTGGAGAACCTTTCTGTTCACTCGTTGTGTGAGTCACATTCATATTTATGAGTGAAATCTGATTTACCCAATCTACCAATTTGAAGGTAATCACATCTAAATACTCCATGTAAAAATCAGGAATAGTTTAATCAAATATAGGAACACTCTAGTCCCATCAAATTAACACAAAATTTCCTATCACTCTATCACTCACCTTTATGTGAAAAACTAGCCGAGATGATAGACATTAACAGTAAATGAGAAATAATGGCCGAATAAATTCAGAGTCAATCAAAGCCAATACTCAGAGTGGAGTTTACACCTATTTGTAATTTCAAGTACAGAAGCAGCACTTAAAATTGTGTTTTCTGGGACTAGGCACATGTAATTTTAAGTACTGCTATTTCTTACTATAGTTTTAAGACGGATATTTATTAAAACGCTGTGAACCATTATGTCCTCGAGTATGAAATAGGAAATGCAATGATACCTGCCACATGAGAGTGTTACAATAAATGTGATGATAAATGTAAAGCATTCAGTACATAAATAAATCTGAAAAAACAAATTTCATTATTTTCTTGAGCAGATTGTGTCTGCTGGAAAAACCCAAGATGAAAGAAAAACTTTCATCATCAAATAACTTCTCATCACTGGACTTATTTTCTTTTTAAAGGATTTGTTCACTTATTTCTTTTCATTTTAGACATTGTACATTTTATAGAAATCAATAATATACAACAAATAGATATCACCAAACCAGTACAGCTCACATATTCCTGCAAAGCTTCACTGATCCTCCTAGCATTTATTATGTATCTGATTGTGTGGGGTAAATAATCCCCCTATTACATTTAAAATTAAAGTAACCAGTTTGTCTGAAAATGTCACTGAAGGTTTTATAACACAGGAAAGGCGTGAGCTGCTTTTGATGGAGACTGATATCCTGGGATGGGAGAGAATTAGAAGTGATATTTCCCATGTCTTTTCTCATGGTCTAGTAGGTAGTGATTTTCTCACATCATCGAGTGTCCATTTCCCTTTATCCTAAGTGAGAAATTCAGTAGAAACACAGAACAAAGGATTTTTAAAAATCAATTGCTTGTGACCAATATTACACATTTTGGCACTTGCTGCATTCTTTCTGGAACGATGCACAAACCTTGGTGTGCTACAATGCTGGCCCTCCTCCCCGCCACCCACAGTCAGCATGGGGACGGGGTTGTCCGTAGGTCTCCCAGCAAGAAGAGGTCCAGGGAACATTATAATTCATTATCTAGTGTTTGGCCTTGGCAAAACAATAATGATTAATCTAGGCAGGAGATGACAGAAATGAATACACCTAGGGGTGCAGCAGAGCATAGAGTTAGGAATCAAGATCCAGAGACATAAAGTTTAGGGTTCCAGTCATTGTTATTGCATGACAGTTACATGGTAATTATCTTGTTAGCTAATTTCATGTCAGTACATTTTGTCATATGTGTATTTAACCTATTTCACATGGCTTGAGATAATGAGATAATAGATAAAGTAACTGACAATTTCTGACAAACATCATTTATAACATTCTTATACCTACATTTCTATTGGGAATCAAGTTCACACCATAGGCTGTTAAACAAATGGGCTTGTTCAAGATGCAGTAAGCCTGTTTGGTTCTGTTGAAACAACTTCAGATGGCATGGTCATAATTGGAGTGATATAAACAAGTGACCCTGGTAGTCACTTTACTTTGAGGATTATTTTAAGTTTATCATCATCCAAGCAGACAAGGAATATGCAGTGCAGATAAACATTTTGATAATGACCCCTAGATAATGTCAAACTACCCCTAAACCCTTTCTCACATTGGTCACACTAAACACATTTTGTTGGACAAAGGAAGGAAACAATCTATGCAGGCTGTGATTTTTATACATGAGGTTAGGGGAGAATGTTTATGAAGGGAGAACCAGGTAGGTCTGAGCTATTTCTGAAGAGGAGAAGGAGTAACTTTGATGATTATGATTTCGAAACATGCAAAACATTATGAAGAAAATAAAAATAAAGATATGAATACTTCTAAGCTTAAGAGTAAGGAAAAATTCAATACCTAAGTAATTGGAAGGGATTAAGATAGCAAAATGCAAATAGGTTGGGACAAAAGAGACTTCAAACTGAAAGAAAAAAATTAATACTTTCCAGCCTTTGATACCCATTGTTGTTATTGGCAATAATCAAAGCAAAAACTCTGGACAGGGACTGCTCCTCCACATGTCTCAGCTGATTCGTTTTATGTATTGAAGAATGACCTAGTATCTGTGGGCTCATTTTAATTCTGTTTTCTGGAAAAGAGAAATTATCAGGAGCTGCAACTCCATCCCATGGTTCGCCTTGGATGTGTTTTCCACATACTGATACCTAGCTGATTTGGATGAATCCTGGATTTTCCTAGAATCTCAGAAATTCGGGCTTCCCTATTTTCTCAATCCAGTTTATTACACAGAAATAGTTTTGGCCCATTTATACCAGAACACTCCTTTTCCTCAAAGAACCATCACTCCATCTAGAACTCCAGGAAGATTGCTGCTTCTGGTCATGTGGATTCGGAAGCACACACTGATACATAAGAATCTCTATGTTTCCGTTGAACCTGAGTACAGTCATGGAATTCTAAGAAGAATGTGCACAACTATATCCTCCTGTCTCTACCAGGATTTGATCAGGGAACACAGTAATTGTCAGTATCATAGAGTGTGGAATTATTATAGGAAGTAGGAACATTGTATGAAGAGATGGCAAAGTGAAATTCAAATACTGTGAGAAGGAGGAGCGAGTAGCACATGAACTGGTTTGTCAATCTGAGAAACTGAGTGTTTCCAAAGCCAGGAGTAGGGCCATGAAAGAAGATCATGTTCAGAGGTCAATGGGAATCAATATCCTTACAGCAATGACCTCTATATACCCACAGTTAAGCTTGCTGGGGTGGGGTTGAGGATGCTGCTTGAAAACAGAGCCAGCAGTTAGAAAGAAAAACTGCCTACGGAGCAAAGGAGAGCGAGGCCAATCAGAAACCCAATGGCTCTCTCTGCACCTCTCTTTTACATTTGGCTGGGAAAACAACTTCGGAAACAACGGTTGCTGATTCACTTCTTTCAATCCTTGCCTTGGATTTTTTTTGTTGCCAAATCTAAACTGGCACTCAAGAAAGAAGGTGGTGTTGGTTCGTGTAATTGCAAACATCCAAACATAAGAAAGGTGACCCAGAGCAGTCCATCACTGCATGAAAAGACTGACTACCAGGATGAAAATATTCAGGAAGTGTGTGCATCCATTTTTGAAGTGAGGGACGGGGAGCTAACAGTCTACAGTGTGTCTTGCAACATGAATATGGATTGGGACAAATACCAGACAACACTCCAGAAGAACCACCCAAACTGACTATTTAGAATCAGCTGCTGTCCAGCCTAACTATAGTATTGCTAGCCAGGTGAATGCAAGAGTACTCTCCATGGACGCACATACGTCCGTGCATACACGCACACATACACATAAATGCACACACACACAACACTACACTGCAGCCTTGGTAGTAGCAGGAATGCTTTTGTTGCAATAGAGTCATCCAAGAAGTAGTAAAGTAGAAAATTCTGGGTTGTGGAAGTTTATTTTGAATCAAAAATAACTACAAGTCACGGATTTAAATGAAAAAAATTGCTGGATTAAGCTAAACTACTCTGAGTTGGCAACATCCATTTTTCTAACACTGAGCAGAAGCAGGACTTCCTGAGATAGTATGCATTCTAAATAAAGCAGTATATTAGAAGAAATAAGTTAATGCCTTTTAAACTGGCGCGATCACCAAACTGACTCCCGTGAAGCTGCGTCAAAAGTGCTGAGTGGCCATGGCCTTTCCCTCGAGTATTCTCGAAGTGTGACCTTGCCAAGCTCCTGAGCCCTCTGATCTAAGTTTCTATTCTGTGAAGCTAAGTCAGCTTCCCCAGCCTCTTCCGGTGCACTCCTGACTCCTTCTTATTCCTAGGGGCTGATGCTGCTAGAGCTTCTGTATTCTTTGCCCCGGAGACTGCTCCCAACATGACATTTATAGAAGCCAACAGAACATTTTATTTTGAAGGTTTATATTTCAGTGAATGACACTAAGTCTCTTAAAATATCTGTTCATTTTGGAACTGTTCCATTGGCTTAAAAAGTGTCTTACATAAAATGAAAAACGATTTCATCTTAAATATGAGTAAAACGCTGTGCTATGTTTCAAAAGATTAACAGAGGCTTGGGAAAGCAGTTGATGTGAGAATTCTGCAAAGAAAATTATGAAAATGTGCAATTTTAATACCTTGCAGAGGGGATCCTTAAATTCTTTTTACAAATGTTTTAGGAAAGGGTTATACTAGAAAGTGTATTTCTAGCTGAGTTAAGAAGTTGACGCTTAATATTCAAGTTTAAAAATACTTAGTCATTTGACTCTTTTGATTATTTCTGCTGGTCTTGTGTAAAACATTTCTACATGCTTGCCATAGCTTGTGAAAGAGACCCAAATAAAATTATTTATTTATGCTTTTTAACTTGGTATATCATCATTCTAAATATCAAACTAATTCAAATTCTAGAAGTGTACTAGATATCCCATCATGAGAAAATTGTGAGATGGAACACACACACAAAAAATCAAATTATGTCATGTATTATTATTTTTCACCTTGATACACTTACAGATCAATGAATGTTACAGTGTTTTTTTTTAACAATCAATTCTACATGACATTGCTCAGTTTTTTCTCTCAAAAATATCCAAACAAAATGAAAAGAAACATAAGTTGCAGAAGCAGCTAGGAAAAAATATATTGGTACATTTCCCTCAAGAAATGCTACCCAAGTTGCTAGACAAGATATATCTAGAAGAAACATATATATTAAATTGTAAGTGGATGGATTATTGATTTTTAAGAAAAAATGAGAAAATAATTTGTGTGAACATAAATTCAGGTGATCCTGCTTCAACTCCAACAAGATCCAATAGTGAATCATCCATTATTAGTTTGAGTCTTTAATATTGACAATCAGAAGAAAATCTAATGTCCATATTCTGTTATTTGCAAGATGAATAAAAATTTGATCCATTCCAAAACATCTCTTGCTATGAGCAGCATTATGCATGAAATACTGTTATATATTCACTATTTTGGCTAAAACATTACCCCCTCTGGATAATTCATAGTCAACAACATGTTACTGACCATGTATTATGTGTCAAGAATTCTGTTAAATCTGTCAAGTACATTATAAAACTTCAAAACTATCAGGAAATCATTGAAATTACTGACATTTGTCTTACACATGAAGAAAAGGTTTAGCCAGAGTAAATAATTTGTCAGCGGTTTCACAGATGGATAGTAATGGAAATTTATGTTTCACTACTTTGAGACTTACCTGATTTTGTGTAGTTTTACATTTCTACTTATCATATAGAATTAGTTTATATATTCATCTCTTGGCATCCATATTCTTCCTGCCTTGAGTATGAAAATTCTATTTATTCTTCAATGCCAAGCTTTTAATGATTATCATCAGCAAATTTCCTCCATAGGCAAATTCCCTCCATATGTTGAAGTTATCTTTTAATAACACATGTTATACTGATTTGAACTTTTTTTTATTTCCATATTCTTTATGAAACTGCATTTTAGGAGAAGAAAGTGTATAAAATTAAGTTAACATCAACATTTTATAATAAAGTCTCATGTTGCCTTATTTGATAAATGGTAAAATATAGAGTAGAATGAAAAAACTAGAATGCCTAAGAGATTTATAGATTAATAATATTAAGGGAAAGAAGCAAAAATGATGAAGTACTCGAAATTGTATGTGATTTTACTTGGGAAACATCTACTACCTAAAGGATAAAACAAAACTCCCTAATAACAAAGTGATGAGAAAGAAGAGTGAGTGGAAACTTCGGGAGTCTTCAGTCACTCTTGGTGGATGGAATCTTCATGCTTAACTTTGTATCCAATCAAATGACAATGAATGGTTAATAAGAATGAATACATCAAAAGCAAAACAGCCGCAAAGAGGAGCCTCTGGAAATTGCAGAAGTTGAGAAACAGATACATAGCAGCACTGTACACCAGAAGTTGGTTGATGCTCTCTGTAAAGACATTGCATAAAGAGACCACCTCTTTTTTATCCATTCCTCAATTGATGGGTATTTGGGCTATTTGGACCATTAAATGTCGATATCTTGTACTCTGAGTAACTAATTTAAAAATAACAATATGCAATGTATCAACCATTTTTATCCTCCTATTGTTTAATTTTTTTTTTCTTTTTAAAATGAAAAGAAAGGCTTGTGCTAACATTGTTTGGACAATTAAATTCCCATATCTTGTTAAAAAAACTTGTGAAATATATATTTGGCTTGTGGTCCAATTCAACCTCTTTAATAACCACTCCAACTCTACCACTGTGGTGTGAACAGAGGCATAGACAATAGAAGAATGAAGGGGCACCTGTGTACTCTAGCAACTATTTACCCACCACATTGTAGCAGGCAAGCTGTAGTTTGCCATCTTCTGATCAAATTCCCACAGACCTATGCTACTAAACCTAAGCTTACAGTGGAAGGAAGAAGCTCAGAAAGAACTTAGACCTGAGAATGCCAGAAAAAAGGGTTCAGGAACACGCAGTGAGAAGGAAATCTAAAATTTTGTGTGATTGAGGCATTTAAGAGGACAATTTGACAATTTACTCAAGAAAGGATTTAGATTTCAATTTGTACTATGTCAGCCATTATGGACTGAAAGTTTTTAATCTCTAAAATTCATATGTTGAAGTTCTAATCTACAATTTGATGGTATTGATACCTTTAATCAGCTTTAGAAGGTGATCATATTATGAGAACGGAGCTTCACCAATGGAATTAGTGCTCTTATGAAAGACACTCTAGAGACCCCTTTGTCCTTTCTTCCATGTGAAGATATAAAATGGCAGCCCACAAACCATAAGTGAGGCCTAAATTATCTCAGACTTTCAGGTCCCATATCTGTAGAAAATAACTTCTGTTGTCTATAAGCCAACTGGTTTATGGCATTTTAATACAGTAGTTCAAACTGACTAAATACTATCCAAAGCAACAGAGCAATTGTATTCTATCCACTGTGGAATAAAATTATAAATAGAATCTTAAATGGCATATCATTAGACATATGGATTAGAAAACACAGGGAACAGTTGAAAGCAATAATTTTCTCAAAGTGTTAAATGGTAAAAGCTTGTACTCCTCCATTTCTACTATTTTTTTCATCAGATTATCATCCAACTTTAGTGTATAGGGAAGATATTAAATGAATTTTATTTAATCAGATAATCAGTCCCAAAGAAAATATTGAAGATAATTGAGGATCTATAATATGTGGAAAATTTAAAGCCAGAGACAAGCTCATCAATAATTTATATCAAAAAGTCAAGAAGTATTAACTATAAAAAGAAACATTCAGAGAAGAAAAGGGTACATTGCAATTAGATGTGTTCATGTTTAAAAATAGAGTATTGGTAAGTGAAATTGAGGAGTTTTTCACATAGGAAAATAAAAACACCAAAGCATTTAATGACAGAAAAATAGTTAAAAATATAAAACTGGCCAAAATGTTAAAGAATCTGAATAACAGCAATTACAATGTAAGGATAGGAAAAATGAAAGGTAAATAATCAAGCATTTCTTTTTTCAGAATAGAAACTTAAGCATTAGTAAATTGAAAGCATTCCACAGCACCCATTACAGTAACAAAAATATCTGAAAAAAAGGAGAAACTATCATGGAATTTTAGAACAGAAGAGAAAAAGAGAATATCTCAAGTGTTTATGCAGAAACTTTAAGAAATGAAGGTGAGAAAATCTGATTTCTTGCATAAGTTAAGAATAAAAATGCTATAATATGTCCCAAGAAAACTGCTCTCAAATATATCACTATCAAACTATTGAATAGTTAAGTGAAGAAAAAAATAAGACAAGTGGACTAAAAGTTACATTCTACATACAGTCTATGTTATGTTAAAGTGCTGAAAATTAATTCCCATTTTTCCATTAAGAGATAGAATTTATTTGAAATTGTCTGTATATTCACTCATTTCCTACTTACTTTCCTTCATATTATTGATCATATTGACAACTGCTTTAAAATTCTTTACTATTAATTATAAAGGATAGCATGATGAAGTTTTTCTTCTCTTTCCTATTAATTATATGTGAAACTTTAAGCACATTTAGTAATTTCCTACTGTATCTGTATACTGTGCTCACATCCTCTTCTTTTAAAAGGTAGGTATTCAACTTTCTTCTGGCAGGCAATTAATTAAAAAATGGCATCTTCCAGTGTGGTTGGGTTGTAAGATTTTCAATTACTATTTTCGTACTTGTGGTCTGAAGTTAGTACAAGAGTGTGCCCTGAGTCTATTACTTTTCTCGAAGTCATGTTCTGCTAGGGTCTTAGCTGAATGTCTGAGGTTGCCAGTCAGATTTCTCCATCTTGGCTATGGGGTAACTAGTTCATGGTCTCACAGTGTTGTATATTTTCTGCAACAGGTGATCTTTGTCAGTACCTTGACATCTCCTGAATATGATGCTTTTGTCTGGTAGCAAATAACTCATACAAGACTCTATCTATCTGCTCTTCATTTAGTTTTGTCTAAGGGGGAATATAAACAGATTCTGGCTATTTTAGTAGGTCAGAATTCTGATCTCTGCTCTCTCTGCTCATCGAGGCCAGTGTTGTATGGTTAATTTCCCTGTCCCTTGTT
The DNA here is from genome assembly GCA_004365215.1 of Cuniculus paca. Lineage (NCBI taxonomy): Eukaryota > Metazoa > Chordata > Mammalia > Rodentia > Cuniculidae > Cuniculus > Cuniculus paca. Next base: position 4,929 of record RJWT010017190.1, on the reverse strand, counting down.
AGAAAAGTACTCCACAATAAAAACTGTAGGCTAGCATGCGGTTGATTTCAGGACCCACTTTTTTTTTTTTTTTTTGTGGCACCTGGGATTGAACTCATGACCTTGCGTTTGCCGGGCAGGCACTTAGACCGCTGAGCTAGATCCCCAGCCCTGTTTTTGAGACAGGGTCTCACTATGCCATTCAGGGCGGCCTTGAGCTCACTTTGTAGCCCAGGCTGGTCTCGAACTCACAATGATCAGCCTGTCTCAGCCTTCCGAGTGCTGGGATTACAGGTGTGAGCCACCACGCCTGGCTCAGGACCCACTTTTTGTGCGTCCCTTCTCCCAGTGATCCTAATACTGCATTTTCTGTGGTTTAGTATGTCTCATTCTTTCCTCACATTTTCAATTTTAAAGAATTTACATTTGGGAGAATGAATTTGTTGCCAGTGACACTTTCATGACTGGAAGAAAGAAGACTCAAACTTAAAAGATAAACTCTTTCTTTCTGTTAATGCTTACAATTTAGAATAATACTGGAGGATAAAGTCTCAGTAAGCAATGGAATCTATTTCAGTTTTTGTTTTCCTAGATGCTGTTATTTTCTTCTACTTACTTTACAGTAACCTACATTCATACTATCCTAAAAAATATAAACTTGCAAAAACTGACATCTGACATGTTATGAAAATAAGATATGTAGGTGATATGCTCACATTTTAACAGTTTCCTGGTGAAATTTAAACTCTTTACTTTTGTCCCTGAAAATTTAATAGCAATGTTTGACAGTAGATTGTTTAACTGAGTTCAGTTGTTTCTGGTTTATATAGTTATTCTTCATTTTTTGTAACTGCACATCTGTACCATAGACTCTCATTCTCATGTCCTCATTTGAACTCCTGACATTATGAATGTTATTCAAATAATTATCCTTCTAATAATGGCAGTTGCTACAAGCTGTTATCTCAAACCGTATTTTGTCTTCTTAAAATTCATGTGTCTTATTGTTATCTTCTTGTTTCCACCAGCAAACATCCTTTCTCTCTCCTAATTGCTTGCTCTGTAGTGACAGGATGGATGAGTTGCTATTTGTTAGATTTGCTTGGTATGCGCTATAGTTGCTAGGTGATACCAGTCAGCACGAACCAAAAATACTTAATAATAATCTTCAGATTAAATTTTCTCGTTACTTTTCCTTTAAAAGCAACACAAGGTACCTGGGCCAGAGTGATTTAGACTGCATTATAAAACTGCATGGATTAAAGAAACATTTTGATTGACCCACAGATTAATGTAAAGGGTAGATTAATTTTCGCGAACTACTAGTTCAGCTGAAGCAGCTGCTCATATTTTAAACTGCTAGCATCATCATGTTCTAGCTCACAGAAGTATGTTTTCCCTGAGGATGAAGATATCCAAAAGAGAAACTAATAAGGCCTATCTAAGCAGGGTGTTTGGTAATCATGAGATAAAACTCTGGAGGGATTAGAAGCATGAGGCTGCATTTCTGTCAAATTATTAGCTCATGATAACCCTTCCTCTTTGTCACACCTGACTGAATAATTCCTATCCAATTAAAAGTGACATTTTCCAGTGATGTTAGCAATTTAAGTGCATATTTTCTTTTTGTACTTCAGAAGCTCCTTGAGGATCGCTGAAAACACGAGATGTCTTTGTTCCTCGGATGTGCTCATTCATAGTTGGTGAGGGAAATTGTTTACATTTCATATGGAGCCTGACCAAAGAGGGGGAATCTCTCCTCCCTGGTCCGGCAGGCTGACCTGCATTGTCTTATCCGAAGCCATAAAATGACCTCCTCAGAACTAGCCATATAGTTCTAAATAATCCTTTTTCTCCACAAAAAATAAGACTGATTTTTTAGATAGAAAAATTTTAAGAACAAAGAATTTTAATTCTAAATCAGGTAAAATCATATTTATTATACTTTTGAATTTGAAATTTACCCAATATCATACAATATATACAAATAATTTATGCTAAAACTATATGTTTCATGTTATCTCATATATTGAATTATTTATATCTATTCATATATGCATATACATGCATGCACACACAAATATTCATGGGGTTAGTTGAAAGACATTTTCAAAGTTATCATTTATTGTGTAACTGCTATGGGAAACAGTTTGACTGTTCCTTACAAAACTAGAGAATGCATTACTCAACAATTTCAGTAATATATTGTATATGAGAGATATTAAAACAAAACTTTTTAATTTTTAGTTTCACATAACATGCAGTTCTCAGCTATATACCAGCATGTGTTGTGATAAAAATGATTCCACAATCATTTAGTATACCACTCCCTCAAAATCGTGTCAAACATTTTGATACTGTTCTTTCCAAATAATACGATGTTATTATTGAGGTTGCAAAAGTCAATAAAATGTTTTTCTGTTTCCACTTCATTTCTCTCTCTAATCGTATTAACACAATTCTAAACAAAAGTTTGCTTTTCTTGCCTCAAAATATTTCCTGGCAGTAAACTCCATAGGATAGTATTCCTAGAACAAAATCTATGACTCTTGCAATGTGTAAACAAGTCACTTTCTGTGCTCATAGATCTGGCTCTGCCACCAGCATAAACTTAATTGGCCACAGAAGGGTTGGTCAGTGCCCCAGTTATGAGAAGCAAGTTGACCCTGTACTTGATGCAGTGTCACATTTTGATCACTGAATCTGCATGACAGATCTTCTAACATTTTTTGCCCAGTAGATTTTTCTGCTCTTGTTTTGTGTGTCACTTAAAACTGTAATTGACCCTAGTAACAGAGTACCTCAGGGTCTTTTGGAGAAGTTTCTTCAGTTATCATTCTTTATTATATGATTTTCTTCTCTATGGTCATAACTTTCATGATGGCCAGTGACCATAGTCCATCTGGGACCCTAACCACCAGAGCCATTCAAACAATAGAATCATGTTGATGGTACCTTCTCCTAAACTGTTAACGTCCAGTTGGTAACATGAACTAGGACGGGTAGAGTGCATCAAAAGGACTTGACAGGAAGTTAATTAATGGTGTTAAGAGTCACCAATATTTCACTAAGCTAATACTGAGAAGGAAAGACTACAACTTGAGAGAGAGAAAAAAAATGCTTATGAAAGATTAAAATATCTAGAAAATAATTTTACTTCATCAAATAAATAAAAGCTCCTTGAAAATAATATAGGTAAATTTTATAGTTTACTTCTGGACAGTTTTGAGGAAATATGGATGCATTTAAATTCTTTTCTGCAAAGTTTTATGAATATCTACCATGTGTTTTTGTCATTAGATAAAAAATTTAAGGTAACAGTATCTAGCAGATACTACATTAATTTGTAGCATACATAATGATAAAAGATAATTACTGTACTCTTCATTTTATTTTCATCTTATATTAAGTATTCTTTTAAAAATGATTGTGTTAGTCATGATAGGTCAATTTGGCTGGATTACAAAATGCCTCAGAGATTAGAGCACACTTCTAGATGTGTCTGCAAGATATTTCCAGAGTTGACTGGTCTGTGAACCAACAAAATGAGGGAGGAAGTCCTTTATAACAGTGGCTGGTACCAGTAAATGAGCATGAGGTCCAGGTGGAATGAACGTAAGAAAGAGGAACCCTGCTGCAATTTCCAAAGCTCCATTCTGTTGCACATTTGCTGCTGCTTCTTCTGTTATCTGTGCATATCAGATTCCATTTCCTTATCTTTCTGAAGTAGACTCATACACAGCCCTCCAGGAGCTTCCAGGGTTTGTTCTCACATGGGCTTTGCTTCCAAGATTCCTCTTGTTCTGTGACTTGCAGCTTCTTGGCATGGTCCACCTGCTCTTCAGTGCACAAAGAGGTGTTGTGGGCTTTGTCACTTCTGATCCTGTTAATCTACATAATAAATCCCTTCATATACATATGAAGGATACATATATATTCCCCTATAGACCCTAATCAATACAAAGATATCATACTTTTAAAGTTTTTATTATGGTAAATACACATACAGTTTAGTATTTTTAGCACTTTTAAATATCTAATTAGTCATCCTTATGCACATTCTTGATGTTGTTCAACAGTGTCGTAGCATGTCCCAGAATGTCATTGCTTTTTAAGACTGAAAACTACATAGCGTTGCATGTTTATACAAGATTTAGTTTTTACCTATCTATCTGTGGATGAACACTTTGTTGATTTCACCTTTTGAATAGTGTGAATAATGTTCCTATATTTATTTGAGCTCCTGTGGTAAATTACTTTTCTAGAATTTCTGGGTAATGTGACAATTCCCTATTCCACGTTCTGATGTGCAGCTGAGCTGTTTTCCACAGCAGCTGCACCACTACAAATTTTTACCAGTGAAGAACAAGAGTTCCAATTTCTCTACATCCTCACGAACACTTGCTCTTTTTTTATTTTAAAGAGAATAGAACAAAACAAAACAAAACAAAACAGAATAGAGTCAAACACAACATAGCATTTCAGAACAGAACACTGCAAGCAATACAGGTCTTCAAAACAAACAACAGGAGATTAACAGTGGCTACCCTAGTATCTCTTGCCTTCTTCGAAATGGTTGTTCATACATTCACAGACAATAAACTCAAACAAAACAAAATAATATAAAACCAGATAAAACAAACAAATGAAAGCATTACAGGCCATCAAGTCAGACAACAAGAAACCAACAATGCCCACCTTAATGTCCTTTGATTTGATTGGTTTAAGTCTCTTTTCTACTGTTTGATTGCAATATGTGAGAAGATAGGAACAGCTCTTTTGAAGAAAACACTTGCTTTTTTTACTGTAGCCATTCTAAAAAGTGAAAAGTTGTCTTAGTTACTTTCCTCTCTTGCTGGGAAAAAACACCTGACACCCAAAGTGAAGCAAGGAAAGGTTTATTTAGCTTACAGTTCCTGGAGATTTCAGTCCATAATCAACGGGTTCCAA
>RJWT010017189.1:0-19472 GCA_004365215.1 Cuniculus paca | reverse complement strand
CACCGAGGGTGATCATCTGTCATCATTAGCCTTCGGGCACCTAGAGATAGCACTACAAAGACTGTATTACTCTGACTTCTGGTCCAGGCTGCTCACAATTGAATTAGAAACCCACAATTAGAAAACCACACTTAGGAATTTAACAAAATTTTTTGTTTCCTTCCACGCCTTTAAAAGTGATAGATCAGCCACTCAGTGTTTTTCTTAAATTCTTTAACTAGAGTTGCATTTTTTTCATCTGCATTTCACATTGAGGACTCTTTATGAAAATGGCTATAACAGAGGGATTTAATGGGATTATGAATTTTTAAAGCTCTATCACTCTAATTAATACCCCAGAGGGGGAATTTTTTGTAACATAATGGCCTTTCAGTGTTAAGAGGGCTTAATATTATGGTAAAATATGTTAACTTTCCTGGTACTCTGACCTAACTGACAACATGAAAAGGGAACACATCTGTCTTTCCTGTGCTTCTGCCACGGCAAATGGTGCTGTTTTTGGTATTTTCATAATGAACTAATCAACTGCTTATTCACTAATTGCATCTACATTAAAAACTTATTACCCTATATAAGGGCTGCTCTGTAATTGACCTTCCAACCAGAGTGGGAGGGGTGAGGATCACATGGCCACTGTGAGACAGAAAGAATGGGCAACCCAGGGCAGGATATTTTTCTCTCCTCTGAAGCAGGTGTGAGGTCTTCTGAAGTCACCATATGCAGGGATGGAAATCCAAAAAGTGGAAGCTGCTCTTGTTTGTAGGTCTATGCTTCAGCAGTTTTCACTATGATTATCAAAATGATTTTTAAAACTACTGTAATGGTGAGTCACTTATGAGATAAGTATTCATGCCAGGCAGAATACATTCATCATCTCCAATGCTCACATAAAGCCTGTGAGATGGGTATGGATACCTACTCTTACTGAAAATGAAGCAGGCTTAAACAGGTGAGGTGTGGTCACATACCCTTTCAACTTCACTGTCTATATCCAGGGCTTTTAATCTGCCAGAAAATGCTAGGAAAACAAGAAACTAAATACAAATGAAATCCAGGAACAATTCAAGCTCCCACTTCCTCCTGGTTAACTTTTTCCATGGCAGCAGTTCACAGCCTCATCACAGTTTTCCCTTTCCCTTTCGTGGTGTGATACAGTCAATGCTTTGTAGCATATCAAACATGTGTTGCATAAAAAGACTACATTTCCCAGCCTTCCTTCCTTGTAGACTGGAACCATGCAATTATATGCTGGCCAATGAAGTATGGGCAGGAATGACTGAAAGCCTTTGAAGTTATATTTGAAGTCACATTTGGTGCTATAAAAGGATGTGGGCTACCCAGTCTAAGTCAAAATTTGTGTTACTAAGAAGTAAAGTTTTACTGGTTAAACTCCTGAACTGAGATACTACTACATAGTCTAGTCTAGCCTAACTGGGCTGCCTCCCTCAAAGAATCACCATACCTCTCTGGCCTATATTTAATCAATACACATTATTAAGTACTTTTTGAATACAACGCAGGAGAGATAAGAGGGAAATTAAGATAGATATGGTCCAGATCCACAAAGAGTCTGGTGGAGTAAAAAGAAAATCAACAAATAGACAGATGAATGCGCAAGTTAAATAATTACAACTGTGATCTTATCCATGAAGAAAATCAATAAACTTACTGCTATTGAGAGCTACAATGGGTCAGGAAATGGTTCTTCAGAAGATGACCATTTTAAGATTTATATTACTCAGATTTGGCAAGGCCAAGAGATCAAAAATGACTGCCATTGGAAAGATAGCTTGTTACACTCATAGACTCCAAGATAAGAGGTCACATCATGCCATGAAGGGAGGGCACAGAGGAAAGTAACAGGGTAAGTCAGGAAGCAGAAAGAGCAAAAGGGAAATATGGACATGACCTTCTTCTTTGGTTTCCAAGAGAAAGAATAGGAAAGGCATGGTCTGCAGGTGATTGACAGATTTGAATTATCAGAATGAGTCCTGAGTCATGGGGGCTATCTCTAATTTGTCTAGTCCTTGGCTCTGGGGTGATTCAGGCAGGTAGATAGAGTCCTGGAGTATAAAACTCCAACAAAGAAAGTAGTTGGAAACAAGAGGTCTGGACTCATTTCTTTGCATGTGAAACACTTTTTTGAGGCAAGTACTCTTACCACCTCCAGGAACTGACTGACCCTGGGATGAACATTCCCTCCAGCATCAGCAAGTCCCCAAGTTTTCAAAGCATTGAAATTTAAAAAGGTGGTTATCACAGAGATGCAAGTTGAAATTTGAAATATGAGAAGGTATCAGCCATGGAAATGGCAATAATATAAAATTTGAAATATGAGAAGGTATCAGCCATGGAAAGAGCAAAACAATATGGAAAATCTAAGTAAAAGACAGGAGTCACTGAAATATAGGGAAAAGTTAAAGGAGGACAGTGTTCTAAGAAGGAAGGAGGGAGTGGGCAACTGTACCAAAATCTGCTAGGAAGTAATATAACATGAGAATAGAATACATTCTCCTAAAGAAAACACCGAATCTTGATGGAGGATTCTACCCATTGCCTCCTTTTCAGTCTCCTTTTTCAGTCACAGTCTGGCTTCTTTTCCTATAATCATCTTGGGAAGGTCATCAGTAGCTTCCCACTACCACATCCAATGACCTTTCTTTCCCGTTCACTTTGACAGCTTCTCTGGCAGATTTGGGGAAGGTGTTAGAGACATAATCATAGATAAGACAGAAACACCTGCCCAATAATGGTGACATTCTAGTGAGGTAGAAACAATACAGTAGACATAGGTATAACACCAGGTAACTCTGAGGCTATGACGAAAAGCAAGGCAGAAGAGAGAGATTATGGAGGAAACAGGCAGATGGGTTTTATTAGACATGGCCTGGTAAATCTCTCTAATCTTGCCTTACTGGCCATGCTAACTATGCACTTGATTCACAAGTGAGGAGACTGTGCCAAGACAGTTGTTTTAGTCTTCCTGTTACTGGATGCACTACTAAACACTCACCACTGAAAGATGGAGAGGTTCATATTGGCTCATGGTTTCAGTTCGTGGTTGGCTAACTCCAAGGCAGAAACAAGATGGTAAAGAGGGATGGTGTAGGCAAAGGTACTCAGCTCATGATAGCCAAGAAGCAGAGAGCAAAGAGAAGACAAGAATAGACCCTGCCAGATCACACTCCCAGTGACTCACTTGTTCTGAGAAGACTTGTGAATATGCCCATCTCCTAGCAGCACAATTAGCTACCAAACACATCTATCACTGATGAATATAGTATCCCCATTATCTACTCACCTTCCACACACATGAGAATTTCGGGAAACATTTCAGATCTAAACCATAGCAACAGTTAAGCAGGAGAATGACACAAGTAGAACTGTTCTATCAAGAAGGCTTACATATGAAGAAGTAGGATGGGCCTTATACAAAACCTCAGAAGCATGAAAGGGTGACATAATTGTGAGAACTCTCAATCTAACATAAGCAGAGTTGAGAGGGATTTGGGATAAAATAAAGAATCCTTCATTTTTTAGGATCTTGACTATCTCATCTATGAAATGGGAGATAATAAAATTGACATTAGTATGATCAAAAGCAGCATATATGAAATCCCAAGAACAATCTCCTATAAACAGTAAGCACTAACAAATTATTTCTATTATTATGAGAATGAATTAAACTGAGAAGTCATGTGGCTAGGGAATCACATCTCCAGACTCCGGCTGATATTACCTGTCATTTTCTTAAAGGTTGTATGAGCCCACTGTGGGAGCCAATGCTGCTTTGGGGGCCTGATTTAAAAGCTTCCCACTGTCTTTATAGAGATCTGTTGACATGATTTATTGGAAATTGTGTCCATTAAAAATTTTTAATGCTCAAGAAACCCCCCCAAACACCTAGGTAAATTAATCTTAATAAATTCACAGCAGAAAGGACTTTTCTCATTTATCAGCATATGATAGCATGTCTCCCTGGATGCCTGTTGTGGGAACTGATGATGTGTACAGAACTGTGAATGGACTGGACAGAGAGGAAAGACATTATAGAGTGCCTTCCCCAGTTACCATCTGAGGAATCAGCACCCACCTCAGCCTTAGTTCCTCTATCAGATAATGTGTAAAAGGATGTTTCCTAAGCCCATCATGGTCATGTATTGCCAAATTCAACCACTATCTATGCAAGTCTAATATCACTATCTTTACTTGATTCTAAGAAATAAAATCTATAGAACAGCAGATTTGATACACTACTCAGTCATAATTTTTTCTAGTAAGTTAGTCACTAAAATTGCAATTCTGTGTATTTACCTGTGTACTCCTTGAAGTCTTCCTTTGTGCACTCAAGAGCACGTGCACTACGCTGAGTTGCCATACCACAGAGGCGATGAGGTGCACAAATTCTGACTGCAGGCCAGTGGTGACAAACCTGTGGCATGCATGTTATTTGTTTTTCTTTTCAACCAAAAGATGTTAATGTATGAGTTATTTTTCTAAACTAAAACCTCAATGTTCAAGTTTAATTACAGTGTTGGAACTTTGCCATAAATAAGTAGGTTCAGGGCTGCAGTTTAGGAAACCGTCTCTAAAAAGCTCACTATTACTGTTCTAGGCTGTGAAGTCCTACTGAATTCTTGTCCTACCTGTATTGATTTCTTATGACTTAGGCCAAGTTATATAATCTCTCTGAGTCTCAGTTTACTCATTTTAAAGATTTATATAAATGATGATAAATAATGAGTATTTAGAGACATAGATGACATAAAAAGGACTGATGTAAGAATAAAAACTATAAGATGCAAGAAATACATGAATTGGATTAACAGTAGATTATACAATTAAAAGAAAATATTAGTGAATCAGAAAATGTAGCAATATAATCAATAAAATGAAATACTGAAAAATTGAATCACTTATATAAAATTAAATCATTTCAGTGAATGATATTTAATATAATAAAAGATTTACCCTGTATCCTTATTTGAAGGATTAAACAAATGGAAATAAAACTCAAAACATATTTAAAATAGTACCTGACATATGGTATGTACTCAATAAATATTAATTTTTGTCATTCTTGTTGCTGCTTCTACTAATATTTTCTCAAGAAAGCAGAACATAGCTCCTGGCATATGGTGGGCATGTTTGTAGGGAAATTGTACAAGGCTGAAAAAAAGAACCACCTGAAAGGATAAGACAGAATCATTCTCAGCACTCACTCAGGAATGAGAATAGTTTCTACTATCATGTCAGAGTATAAACCTCATGAATGATGGGGTACTAGGTAGATTACCCAGAAAACTCTTGCTTAATATTGAGGCAAAATTAGCCCTAGAATAAATGTTTCTAAGGACCTAACTAAAAACTCCTGAAAGAAATTCCAAAAAGGATAAAACTATTTTCAAGTAATTTGATTATGTCCTAGCAAAAAGCTCAAGATTATTAATGGAAACACAGTAATATGCCACATACCCAAGGTCAATTGAAAATGTCTAATACACAATAAAAATTACCAACCATGCAAAGAAGTGGGAAAAACACCATAATAAGATAAAATTCAATCAATTGAAGCACCCTAAAATGATATAGGTAACAGAATTAGTAGGCAATGACATTAAACTACCGATTAACTGAATTCTATATGTTCAAGAAGTTAGAGGAAATAATGAGCATTTAAATTAGACACATAGATAACATAAAAAAGACTGATGTAAGGATAAAAACTATCAGATGCAAGAAATACACTGAATTGGATTAAAAGTAGATTATACAATCAAAAGAAAATATTAGTGAATTGGAAAATGTAGCAATATAATCAATGAAATGAAATACTGAAAAATTTTAAAAGGCAGCAAAATATGAAATATCAGTACTGAGCTTGAGGAACTATCAAGTGACTTAAAATATGTTGAATCATGAGAGATGCAAATTAAAACAACACTCGGATTCCTTTTCACTCAAGAAAAAAAGGCCATTATCAAGAAAACAAGCAATAACAAATGCTGGTGGGGCTGTGGGGAAAAAGGAATGCTTCTCCACTCTTGGTGAGAGTGTAGACTGGTGCAATCACTGTGGAAATTGGTGTAAACATTCCTCAAAAATCTGGGACTAGAGGTCACATTTGACCCAGCTATTCCCCTTCTTGATATTGCCCCCAAAAAATTAAAAGCATCATACTACAGCAATATATGCACACCCATGTTTATAGCAGCACAGTTTGTAATAGTTAAATCTTGGAAACAGCCCAAATGTCCATCAACCAATGAATAAAGATGTGTTTTTTTAATACAATGGAATACTACTCAGTCATAAAGAAGGGTAAACTTGAGACATTTCTAGGTAAAAGGATGAAACCATACTCTTAAGTGAAATAAATGAGATACACATGTGTAACTACTGCATCACCTCTCTAGTGTGAGAAACTGAAAGTGTAAATAAGAACCAAAATGTATAATAGGTATTATGAAATAGGAAGAAATTGTTCAAAAGGGAAAGGAAACTATGGAGTGGAGAGGGGAAAAGGAAGGAAGAGAAAAGAAAAAAATGAGAAAAGGAGGTTAAAATGGAAATAAAGTTTTTTAAGTAAAGAGGAGAAGAAAAGTTGAAGGGAGGGGAGGCAAATAGGAAATAAAGAAGAATCAAGATATATCATGTATGGATACAAATTCCCCACGGTGAACATGATCATTATGTATATCTAAATTGTACCAATAAACTTAAATTTTTAAAAATTGAACAACTCAAAAAAATGTTAAATCAGAGTCCCTGGGGGAAAGGAGGAGAGAGAAAATATTTGAATAATTAATGTCCAAATATTCCCAAAATATTATACAAATTGTACAAATACAAGAAGTTTAACAAATAATAAGCACAAGAAACATGAAGAGAACTACATGAAGGCACATCATAATTGAATTACTAAAAACCAATGACATACAGAAAATCTTAAAAACAGAGAAAAAAGTCACTATATACAGAGGAGAAGTAGATTTATCAGAAATAGTGCAATCCAAAGACAACCAATAGAAGGGCTGTATTGTGGGCCACAAAACAAATCTCAATGATTTTAAAAAGGTTCATATCATACAAAGTATATATCATGATCATATGGAATTAAATTAAAAACCTATGCAGAAAATATCCAAATACTTGGAAACTAAAAGTACCATTCTAAATAACCTACACATCAAAGAAAACATTAAGACAGAAATGTGAATATATTTTGCACTGAATAGAAATGAAAATACAACATATCAAAGTGTGTGGGATGCAGTTATAGCAGTACTTTGAGGGTAATTTACAGCATAAATGCCTACATTAGAAGACTTCAAATGAATGGCCTCAGCTTCTAGCTTAAGAAACGATTAAGGAATAAACAAATCTTTTCCAAAAAATGAAGAAAAGGGAATATTTTGCAACTCATTCTACGAGCCCAGCATCACTCCAGGAACAAAGCCATCAAAGATACTATAAGAGAAGAAAACTACAGACCAATGTTTGTCATAAACATAGGTGAAACTTTTTTCACTAAGTTTAAGTGAACTAAATTCAACAATATATAAAACTAATACATTATGACCTATTGGTGAATATCCCATGAATCCAAGGTTAATTTGTCACTTGAAAATCAATGTAATTCACAATATCAACAGTCTAAAAAAGGAAGAATTATGATCACATTAGTAGATACAGAAAAATCATTTGATAAAATCCAACATGTAATCTAAAAATGTACCTTGATTTGGTATAATTGTTTTACATATTTTGTTTTTGGTGGGTTCATCTATTTGTTAACCTTTTTATAATTAACTTTAAAATAAACTTAATAATTAATTTAAAAATAAATAAATAACTCTGACGCTGGCAAAAATTCCGAAATTCATTACTGATTTAAAAACAATACTTTTGGGGCTGGGGATTTAGCTCAGTGGCACAGCACCTGCCTGGCAAGCAAGAGGCCCTAAGCTCAATTCCTGCTAACTGCCGCCCCCCCCCACCGCAAATAAAAAATACTTTTAAGCAAACTAGAAGTAAAAGAGAAATTCTTCAAACTGATAATTGGTGTATATATGCAAAAATGTGCAGATATCTAGTACTTTTCCCTTAAACTCAGGAGAATGACAAACATATCTGTTTTCTTTATTTTTTTAATGTTTTCTTTTCCTGTATTAAACTTATTTTGTTTTTATTTTTATTAGTACACGTTTGCAGTACATAATGATTACATTCACTGTAGAGGATTGGAACATGTTCATAACACATTTCAATCCCTTTCTTCCCTTTCCCTCCTTCCATTCTCCTTTTATTTTTCCAGCATCCAGATTTATTTATTTATCTTATAAGACCTTATAAAGTTAATTATCAGGTATACAGATGGAAAACCAGGCTAATAGGCAAAGAACATATAAAATATGTAGAACAATTGTACTAAGTCAAGGTGCATTTTTAGATACATTTTCTGCACTGGATTACAATACCTTTTTTTCCCTTTCTTTTTCCCAATTGTCTGTCATTCATACACACACACACACACACACACACACACACACACACACACACACATTCCATATAAGAGGAACCATTCAATTTTTAAAGTTGTGTTTTTTAGTTACTTTGCTAACATTATGGTCTCAAGGTACATCTATTTTCCCATAATGACTCAAGTTTATTGTTTTTATGAAAGAGTAGTATTCCATTGTGTATAAATACCACATTTTTTATCCATACATCTGTTGATGGACATATAGGCTCTTTCCAAAATTTAGCTATTATGAGTTGTGCTGCTATAAACATGGGTATGCATATATCACTGGGTATGATGTCTTTAACTCTTTGGGGAAGATACCTAGAAAGAAAATGGTTGGGTCAAATGGAATTTCTCCTTGTAGTTTTCTTGAGAAATCTCTTTACTTATTACCATAGTGATTGTATCAGTTTACAGTTCCATCAACAATAGTGAAGGGTTCCTTCCTCCCCACAGTCATGACAGCTTTTGTTATTGTTTGATTTCTTGATAACAGTCATTCTTTCTGGAGTGAGATGAGTACTCAGTGTTGTTTTAATATGCATTTCTCAAATGGCCAGCAATGTTGAACATTTTTTCATGTATTTATTGATCATTTGTAGTTCTTCATATGAGAAGTGTCGATTTATTTCCGATGCCCATTTTTAATCTGGGTCTTTAAACTAAGGGTGTCTAATTTATTTTTCAGTTCTTTATATGTTCTACATATTACTCCTTTGTCTGAGGAGAAGCTGGCAAAATATTTTTCTCATTCTGTAGGTTGTCACTTCACTCTTTTAGCAGTTTCTTTCGCTATGCAGAAGCCTTTCAATTTGATGTGATCCCATTTGTTGATTCTTAGTATTATTTCTTGTACAACTGGGGTTTTGTTCAGAAAGTCCATGCCCACACCTATGTCTTCAAGATTTTTACTTATTTTGTCTTCTGGTACATTACACATTTCTGTTCTAATGCTTAGATCTTTGATCCACTTTGATTTTAGTTTAGTGTATGGTAAGAAATATGGTGTCAGGTTCAACCTTTTGGATATGAATAGCCAGTTTTCCCAGCACCACTTGTTAAATAAGCTGTCTTTCCTCTAGTGAAGGGCTTTAACTCTCTTGTTAAAAATAATGTAGCTGAGTGTGCTTGGAGCTATTTCTGTATCTTTTATTCTGTTCCATTGATCCACATATCTGTTTTTTGCCAATACTGTATGGTTTTGTCATGGTTGCTTTGTAATACAATTTCAAGTCTGGGATTGTAATGCCACCTGCCTTGCCTTGTTACCCAGAATTTCTTTTGCTATTCTAGATTTCTTCTGGCTCCATATGGATTTTAGGATTGTTTCTCCAGTTGTGTAAGGAATGCTATTGGTATTTTAATTAGGATTGTGCTAAATCTATGTAACGGTTTTGGGACTATGGACATTTTGACTATATTTGTTCTGCCTATCTAGGAACAGGGCTTATCTTTCCATTTTCTGATACCCTCTTTAATCTCTTTTTTCAGAGTACTAGAGTTTTCATTATAGAGATCAATAATAGCCAAAGCAGCTTGGAAAAGTAGAATAAATTTAGCCTGGAGATGTTACAATACTTACCCAGGGTTAAATGAAGTTTTTTTCCAATAAAAGACTCTGGAACTTATTGGCCACTCACCTTGTTGCCCTCTCGAGGACCTATTCTAGGTAGATACTTCCAAATATATCTTATCATTTCACCCTTTTTATCACTCTAGCAGTTGAGTATTATTGCTTTCTTTCACAATCAAAGAAATTGAAACTAAAGTAAATTAAGTGACTTACCCAGGGTCACTCAGACTCTATACTTGTCCTTTAAGCAAGAACACATTTTTAGAACAACAAGATAATAAGAATTAGTTTAGAATATCTTAATTTATTCCTTCTTTTCTTTTTCGGAACTAAAATGCATTCTTTAAAAAAAAAACATATTCACCTTGACAATGAGGATTTAGAAGAATCGTCTTTGGACAACAGAATTGCTAACTACACCAAGGTGGTAAAATAAGAAGGACCAAAACCCTTCCTTTTTTTCTCATATCAATGTATTTTCACATAAGTGACTCACTTAATTTGCTTTCCTTCTGTGAGCATTTGCAATGGAAATCTTTTTCAAGTGTTCTGGAATTGACTCTGCTAAAATTCTCTCCCATTTTCTCTTATGACAATAATCATATACCTACCTAGTAATAGTCATCTATTATATAAAATGGCATTTTAATAAAATCTTGTGTGTAAAACACTGTCAAGGTCCACTAGAGTAGTGGCCTACTTATTTCCAGGTCCATTTGCCATAATCCAATTCTATCACAGAGAAGAGTTTGTCTTGAGTTTGTCTTACTGGAACTTGGTTTATCATTCTAGCAAACATTGCTGTGTATTAAAGATGTTCTCCATATTCATCACAGTGGTTGATGCTAATGTAAGTATAAAGAATATTTCTAGTTTTCACAGTGTTTTTCCTTGACAGTCCTAGAAGAATCACCTGAATATCTTGTTTAATTTGTATATTAAGCACTCATATCCAGACAAATACCTTCCCTACCTGTTTCCCAAGAAAGAATTACACTATTCTATTCCCATTTACAAATCCTAAAAATTCTTACTTACTCTTGTTTTTCTTCTACACCAACTAGTTCTCCAAAGGACCTAAGAATTATATGCATATGCTCTTAAAAATTCATACTTATTCTTTTATACCAACCAATTCTCCAAAGAACCTGAGAATTATATACATACACTGCCCCCAGGAAAAAGCTTTCTTCCACCATTTGCCAAACAATCGTCTTTCTGGCTACTAAGTCTGACATTACCTACTTGAGAACTCTGTTGACTGTGTGAGTGAATTCATTTTCTGCTCACAGCCATGCCTTAGGTCCACCTCTGCCATCACATTTTCCCCTCCCTTAGAAAAACGTCCCCAAGGAAACAAACTTTAGAAATCCTATATGTATAGCACAACTAGAGAAAAAAATAAACAGAAATGAGCTTTTCTTATACAACAGAGTCCAGAAAAAAAGGTGTTACTGAGTCCATATAGATGTGGCATTTTAGGTGCAAGAGGTCAGTCCAAGGTTGAGATGGAAAAGATACTAAAATCAAGACTCAAATGAAAAAGTATGATTAAGTAAATGAGAAGCTACAAGATAGATTAAGATAATTTGCTCAAAAACAAGACAGCAGTGAGAAGATGGTGAAACCAGGTGTTATGTGGGGTTAACCACATAAGCTGCTAAGTGCGATGATACAGAGATCTGGGAAACTGATGAAGACATCCAGATAATGTCACAAAAAGTGGCCCATCAACATGGTAAAATTCTCTTCCCTTAGACCCTTGACCATTCTTGGAGATGCTACTTTTCCACAGACTTTGCCAAAATTCCTGAGCAGCCCAGAGCAGTGCAAAAACTTTAATTCTCCCTATATGGACCTTTCTGAAACCAGTCAGGACAGAAAAGTGAGAATTCCTATAATTCCTCTGAAAGACATATGTCTTTGGTTTCTACTCAAGGTTTGTCTTTTCCAGCAAATTATTTGTAAAGCTTTGGCAGAAATGTCAGTCTTTCTACTTCTCCTGTTTCAGGGCAAGGGGTTACAGAGAGAAACTATGGTTGTTTCAACACCAGTGTCTACCCCAAGGCCGAAAATCTAGTTATTCCTTTGAAAGCACACAATCACACAGCCAGGGAAGGAGATCCTGAGTTCTTAGCTACTTTTGCTCAGCCACAGGCAGCAGCATTAGAAAGTGTCAGGACGACATTGCTTCTAACCTCTCAGCATGTTTCTAACAGAGATATTCCCATAGATCTATGTACATATTTGACAAGGAAGTTGTTAAATATTTGGAGGGCTATTTATTTATTTATTTATTTGTGGCACCAGGGATTGAACTTCACAACCTCGCGCTTGCCAGGCAGGTGCTTAAGGGCTCTATCTTTAAACTAAGTCTAAGGTGATACAAAAATCTGTCCCTGAGAATATTTTCATCATAATTTGGTTCTCACAATCTATGCTTGGGTTTGGGTCTCTTGATTTAACATATTGGTGGAACATAACCCAAATTTAGACGTACCTGACTTAATCTCGTATGGGATTGCATGAACTGGTTCGGGCTTTGTTATTTCATAGGATATAATAATTAGAAGCACCAGGTCTGCATATTCTATTCAATACACAACTGAGGAAGGTATGAATGTCAATCAGCAAGTAAAATTTTGGTGTTTTGGGGGTGAACAGTACACAGTATCATAATAGAAACCAGACATCAAGAAGAGAACATGCAAGTCTGACTTGTAGAAAATTTGATCATGTAAGCCAAGACAGATACTAAGTACTATGAAACCTTAGCCACCACTCTCTTCCTCTGCCATTGCTCTTTAGCCAGGCGAACCCCCAAACACACCAGCCCATTAATACCTCCAAGTCTGTGTACCTATAGCTCCCTCAATCTGAAACTCTCTCTGGCTCAATGACATCAACATATACAAAGTTTCTCAATCTTCCCTGATTTCATTGTTTGAGAATCTTCCTAATACACTTCACATGAACATATGAAATTATTCTTTGCTTTCCCGCTCTCTACTAAAATGAAAATTTTCTGAGACCAGATAGGTTGTTTATTTTGTTACAGACTTTATATCCACTATCTCTCACATATTAGGCCCTCAGCAAATACTTGTGGAAAGAAGAACAAAGTGATAAAGAAGGGGCAGCAACTTGAGCTTCAGAAACACTCTAAGAAGACAAAAATTTCTGGAGACCAAATGATCAAGGAAAGCTTTACCCAGTGCATATTCTTGAACTAGGTTTTGGAGAATGAGAAAATAATTTAGACATCCCCATGAATGTATATTCTCTTCCATATCTATAGGTGTCCAATACCTATGGGACCTAATACCAAAGGGAGGAATTTGGTGGCATAAAAATACAGCAAATGCTTATCAAGAGAAAAGCATATACTTAAAGGATGCTCTGATTACTGAACCAAGAGCCATTTCTGTGCTTCTTTCAAATAAAAATCTTCTCTAGTTTTAAGCAAAAGATCATTCTCACCACTGAGCTCCTTCTGTGAACTAGATAGAACTGGACTCTTTTCTCTTATGTCTCAAGAATAATTATTCTCAGGAGTATCCATGTGCCACTGGGGACCTGGGGGGAAACTGACAGAAGGGACTAAGGAAGCGTAAACCTTCTCCATAGCTAGAAGGAAAAGCTTTCTGGGAACCACCAGGAAACCAGAATTTGTTAGCATATCTAACATACTAGGTACCATGCCTAAATCACGTTAATTCATGCAACTTTCACAAGAATTTCTAGAAATAGGTCTTGTTTTCCAAATTTTGCTGTCCATAATGTAGTTTACAGTTAGTTTAGTTCAATCTGCTTTTGTTTTGTTGTGTTTTAATCATCCGTGTTTTTCATCCTAATTTTGGAGTATCCTCCATCTTATGAGTCTCGGAGCAAAATAGAGTCTATCTCCAAGAAACTGAAAAGACCAAATATCTGCTTTACCAGCTTCTCATCCTACTCAGGAAAGAGCATGTGGCTTGGCCAATCAGAGGTGTCAGCCATAGACTTCGAAACGGGAGCAGTGGTATAACAAACAGAAACAGTGAAGGAAGCATTTGGGGAACAACAGTCCCTGTCCAATGGGGGGCAACAGGACAGCTTCTGTGGCAAGGTTTGAGGGGACATTAGGACTATTGCATCTCATTATCTCTTCTTATTTTCAAAGCCACTTTCCCAGATACCCTGAAAATTGTATGGGCTCCCTAATAGCCTTTCAATACATTCTTTTCCTGCAAGAATCACTTAGAGTTTGGTTCTTTTGCTTGTAACTAAGAATTTAAACTGACTCAGCCCAAAGGAAGATAAACAAGTCCCAGCGGGTGCAAGGCAGAACATTGGTCATTCTGAAGACAAGATGCATACTTTTCCACTATTTCTACACTGTTTGGAAGGAGAACCCTAGAAGAAACCTGCCATCCCATTTTATAAATGAGGCACAAAAAGGAGAGGGAATTACATAACCTGGAGGTGACTAGAACCCAGTCCCAAACCCCTAGCTTTTTCTAATGTACCACAATTTACCCCTATTCCACTATTCTCTACCACCACTTCCCACATAAAAATTTTGTTTCAGATGATTTGTTTCTAGCCTATGTTAGAGGCAATGAGCTTATCTATCCCTACAGATATCTCTAGAGATAAGCTTGTCTTATCTCTATCGAGATAAGTCAAATCAGGAGAATGTTGATCCCATACAAACAGAGGTGGGGACTCCCTAGACCATAGATGGCTATTTCTACAACCCTACGCTCATAACAAAATTCAAATTTGTGTTCAGCACCAGTTCTCACCAGCCTGAAAGAAGGAATGAGTGACTATTTCAGGTGGGAGAGGGAGTAAAGAGGACCACTAAAGGGCAATGACAGTCATTCAGTCACACTGAACTGCTCTGGTTCTGCTTCCCCTTGTGCACAGTAAGGATCACGTCACCACTGAAAAGGCCTGTTTGACAGAATCAGCAATAGCAAGTTTAGCCACAACATATAGTGTTGGAAGCCATTGAAGCTGGAAATTGAACACACGTGCAGGGCTACAGCATGGCCAGGAAGTGGCTGACCTGAGAACAAAGAGATGCCTCAAAGGGCAAGACAAGACCACAACTGAGGACACCTGGCTCCAACCCCAATTAACTAAATAAAGACTAGCCACAGGCTTTTCACTCTTGTAGTTAAGTGCCACCTGGAGACTTTCTCCTAAACTACTACTCCTAATTAACATAATCTGTTACTTGGAAAAGTCCTTGAACCACTCCCAACATCCCGCTCAGTTTCCTTAGTTTTCCACCCTAATCCCTTCATTGTTTGAACACTAAACAAATATGGGCCACCCAGACATTCCCTGTCTCAGCACCCAGACTCTCAACTCTATTAGAGGGTTTTGACCCTCCTGGAGCCCTAAAATCATACCACTTGTCTCATTTATTTAAGCCTTCGCCGTACACTCGTTTGGGAGATTGGGGATCTTGGCCAGGTCCCAAATAATATAGTATTTAATGTGCACCACGATCTGTTTTAAAAGTTTTCCATACATGCATTGTTTCAGTTCTCACCAAACTTTATGAAATGTGGACTTTGTGATCTGTATTTTACTGATGAGAAACAGGAGCACAAAATGTTAGGTAATTTTTCCTATTATAGCAAATAATTGGCAGAACTAGGATTTGAAGTCAGGCAGTCTAGATCCAAAATCCGAGATCTTCCATGCTGAACAAGGATTATAATGTATGAAATAGAGCTTTGTGACTATAAATTGTTTTACATATATTAGAAAAAATTCACTCAATACTAGGATGGATTAGAAGTGCTAAGAAGGTAGACTTATAACTGTCTTACACAGCACCTGCACCATATTTAATTTAGAGTGATTATATAAATCACCCTAGCTGGATGGATAATGAATGGACAGATGAATGGACACACAGACACATGAATGGACACAAAGGACGAGAATGTAGATAATAGCAAGAAAGATACAGAAAAAGAGACATTCGGAACAAAAAAAGAATGAAATATAGAAATAAGCCTTTAACTGAAGATCTTTTGACACAA
Source organism: Cuniculus paca (assembly GCA_004365215.1). Lineage (NCBI taxonomy): Eukaryota > Metazoa > Chordata > Mammalia > Rodentia > Cuniculidae > Cuniculus > Cuniculus paca. Next base: position 3,328 of record RJWT010017189.1, on the reverse strand, counting down.
CCTTGAAAAATCCTCAGCAAGGTTTCCAAAGGAAAATTTGCGAATTACATCTATGTATCTTTTGTATAAAAACATTCAATAAATATTCAACTCCTTTTTTATTATTTCATATTTCGATGTTCACACAATATGGAGTTGTGTACACCAATGTGAGCACATCTGTTGCATCTGTGCAGTTATGAGTGTGCAAAGAATTCTCTGTATTCACATTATCCCACAGATGTACCTAGGTGTTGTGCAAGGAAGTAATTTCATATGTGTAAACAATTGTATCTACTGATGAGTGTTTGCACACATCCATACAGTTAATAATGGATTAATAGGTATTTTGAGCTTACTATGTGGCAGGCTCTATCCCAAGCAAGTTGCACATATCACTTCACTGAATCCTCACAGCAGTAATGGATGCACCCAGTTGCGCACCTGTGTATGGCTCTGCCTGAGCTGTGCATTCACAGATTTCTATTAGGTAAGCACAAGCTCAGACTGGCTGCCAATTTTCTGCTGCTTAACCCAAGCTACATGAATAACACCAGGAAGGCACACTTTCCTGGACTAGAAGCAGTAACAATGAATTAAAAGATAGATCATAAAGTCCTTTCAAAATATCATCCACTTAAGAAACAGCAGACACTCAGTCTGTGTTTTCTTGCTGTGTAAACACATTCCCACCACCCCACTCTCTTAAATAAGACTCACTCCACTTTGGCATCCCCACAAACACATTTTTTACAGTTTCTTTTTCAAAAGCAAGATTGCTCCCTCGGCAACTGTTTCCAAGCACATTCCCTCATTCTGGGAAATGAAAGGCAAAAGCAGAGAAAGCCTCTTCTCGCTATAGGGGAAACACAGAACAGGGGAAGGAGGAGAAGTGGGGAAGAGGCAGAAAAGCTAATGATATGGTAAGATACACTTCACCAAATGGTATTGACCAAACACCCACCTTGACCCAGAGGTGTTCTCCCCAGGCCCAGTAATTGCTAGTTTGAAGGTTGTGATCTGAATACTACAACTATTGTCCTGTACCCTCATGATGTATATGCATACACACATGTACACACACACACATACATACAACTCAAGGCCAGAGATTATCCCTGAAGCAGTCTGGTGGAGCTAATGAGGAGATCAAAATCATTTCCCTTAGAAAGAGAACATCTAGTTAATAATGACATTTTCTCAACATTTTGTTAACTACTTATAATAGCAAAAACAGTGCCAGGGTGAGAAGGAGTAGTGGGAAGGGCAAAAGACCAGAAGAAAAGAACAAAATGATTATCTCATTGTATCCCAATTCATTTCATTCCAATGTATGCTTTTAAAACAATAAATAAGTCATTTGCATCCAATTTATTCCATTCTATTCTGAGTATTCCACACCATGTCATTCCAATACATTCTACTCCAATGTATTTTACTCTATGCCATTCTGTCGAATTCAAAGCCCAACTCATCCCACTCAATCCCAGTTCAATGCATTGTATCATAATCTACTTCCATTTCATCTCATTCCACCATGACTCAACATCTTCAATTTCAAGACATTCTGTCTCAGTTCATTCAGTTCTCTCACTATATTCCATCCTATTTCATTGTGGTCTTGATCAGTTCAAGCTATTCTAATAACTCCTCCTGGAAACATCACAACAACATCAATGATGTGCAAAGCCACGTATGCCCATGAGAAATATAAAGAAAGATACAGAACCTCCATCTCTGCAATCTACCTGCAGAGGTAGGAGCAATCCTTTACAAAGCAACATGAGGACCATATAATCCTGTTTTCCTTCATAGGCCCTGGTAAAATCAAGACTCATGGGGAAAGATCCTAAGCCTAAGATCCTAAGTCTCTCTTTAAATCATGAATAAGAAACCAAGACTTCTTCAATGTAGATTTAAGAACTTAAAAGTTGAAGCCAGACTATCAAGTGGTCTAATTCCAGATCTTCTTAACAGCTATATTAGATAGCATTATGCTGCTACACCAAATAGCCTCAAAAAATCTGTGGCTTAAAACAATGAAATTTTATTTCTCATTCATGATCTCTTATACAGTGAGGGCTCTGGTCTGTGACATCCTCGTTGCTAAGAGCAGTTGACAGGGCAACCTTTATTTGGAACATTGACCGTCACCACAATGGTAGAGGGAAAAACTATTGACAAATTGTATGTTGGCTCTTCAATTCAAAAGAAGTCAATTTGTTTCTGCTTACACTTTACTGACCTAAGAAAGTCACTTGCTTCTACCTCCATTCAAAAGCCATAAAGAAAGAAACTATACTTTGGGGAGGATGATGGCCAGAGAAATTCTCATGTGCTTAGCAGGAGAACTGGAAATATTTTGTGAGAAGCCCTAATGACTACCATACCAGCTAGGTTCCTGTAGCTCCCTACCTTGAACTTCTTCAAGCCTCAGTTTTCTCACTTGCAAAAGAGCAATAATTGAACATATTTCTCATATTTGTCTTAAATAATGAATTACAAATAGATAGATATAGAAAGAACCCAACCCTTCCCAGAGCTTCTGTTTGTCTCCCTGCCAACATCCTTGCAAAAACATCAAAGACACAAGTTAGCTAGCTCCTATCTGGGAACAGGGAGGAGTTTTCAGCACCCCCCTCCAGCCCTCAGATCTGTTGCCTCTATTTGCAACAGGAGCTCCAGCCACGTGCTTGCTGATGATCCATCTGCTTCACAAATGTAATTATATCACAACACTGATTTCTGATGGGCAGAGACCAATACCCAGAGATGCTTCATTCCCAAACATTACAGAAAAAAGTACCATAATCTCCAGAGCAGAAGTGTAATCAAAATGAACGATCATCAAGTACAATATTTTCTCATGCTCTAGAGAAGGCTGGCAATCATCCTGGAACATCAGGTTTAGTCCCTTCCAAATGTCCACGTTTCTCTGTTTGTTGGAACTTGCAATGTAAGAAGCATTGGTGCTGGAAACAGGGACTGAAGACTCCTCTTCCCTGTGGGGAGTCACACATTGGAGTTCTACCATAAGGTTATAGAACAACACACCCTGATGATCCACTGCCCACACAACAGCCAAGAGACAATGAGTTCCACTGTCCAGCAAACACCTCCTCTGTGCTCAGCCTTGGAACAAAGTCACGGTTCTCCATCCCTATGTGAACTGCAACTACCGAGCTTTCTATTAGAACCAAACATAAAAATAAGCATTAAGAGAACTAGAATCATCCTGCTGGAAACAGCGCCACATGCGGGCTGCTGTTGGACAGGAGCACCCAGCGTCAAGCCTCTTCTTGTGAGTCAGCATCAGCATGGATTTTGGGGAAGGAGAACTAGACCTATT